>VXAX01000616.1:12977-81776 GCA_013399835.1 Leptocoma aspasia | reverse complement strand
AATGCTTTACATAATTTACAATGCTACAAACAATTTACGCAACAAAGAAAGCAGGTAAGGATAAAAATATTTTGAAATCTTTGCTATCTTCCAGAGAAACGGTATTTTAAAAAATTAATTTCTCACCTCACTAATTTAAAATTTAAAAAATTCAATTCTTAATTTCCTAACCAGACTAGTTTGACAGAACCACATTTACATCACAACAGAAGCCAGAAAATTAAAATTTAAAAATTCCTAAATAAATAAATTACAAAATAATTGTTGCATCTGTGCAAAGATCCACATAGCACTGTGTGAGTTTATGACAGCAAGCAAAGGAAAATAAATTGGGAATTCTTAAAGAACAGGGCAAGCTGATAATCATGCTCCTCTAGAACACCTCCAAGCTTCTGCCAGGCCTGTTCAGGGACTTTTCTGAACAAATGGGCCATTGTGTTTAATCAATTTGTATCAATTCCTTCAGCATAATGCATTTTGCCAATGTATTCAATTATTCTAGTTTTTTTTAATAATTTGCTCAATTTTTTCCTGAAATTACCTTGGCTTTTATTTTAAGTAACCTCCTACAAAAGACATTCTTCTAGTTTGCTGTACTCCCACAGCAACAACAAAAGAAAAAATAAAAACCCCAGTAAAAATTCCTTGAAAACACTCATATGCAGAGTGTTGCATTCATTCTGCAGAGAATGAATGCAACACTCTGCATTCAGTCATTCTGCAGAGAAATATGCAGAAAGCACACCACACAGGTGAGTTTAGGGCAAGCAAAAGGACAGTATGGATCACTTCAGAGTTCTTGCAAAATTACATAAAGTCCTACCATTTTCACTTCTGAGAATTTAAATTTGGCTATAAAATACAAGTTGAACTGTTGCAAGAATACTATCCTGATTTTTAATAAGTGTTTTAAGCCTGTGACACATTGGCTAAGTAATGTTGTGCAACCATGTCAGGAGAGACCAGTTCTAGCAGACAAAAGCTCATCCCCAAGGAAAACATTCTGTACAATGTACTGATACACAGCCCCAAGAGCCCATGCATTTGAAGAATCCAAGAAGTTACAGTTTGCTGACAGAACTATAGATAAGCAAACACTGAGTTAAAATTTATTGCCTACTATGCAGAATTAGGTTAAACTTATCTCACCATAAATGTGGACTGTGACAAATCACAAACATTTGTTTCCTGAGATAAAGAAACAAAGCAACAATTTCAAAAATGTCGACATTTTAGCATTCAGTTTTGGGGATTTTTAGGTTGTTGGGTCATAGTGAAATTGGAGGTCTTTTGATAAAATACTCTAAAATCTCACTGGCAACAAAGTGATTTTACTGCATGATCATGAGCAAGTTAAGGTTAAATAGCCGTTATCTTGCCCTTCTGCATTTTCCTTTTTCTTCAGTCATAAAAAGGCAGCTCACAGTTTCTGAAACAACTATGTCAAATGCTGAACTACAGATAACAGCAATTAAGTTTCCCCAAAGACTTTTCAGCATAAAATTAAAACACATTCATGACTATTATTAAAAGAAGAGTGCAGCTGAAAGCACTGGATTTAAAGATGATCAAGCTGTACAGTGTTCTGGAAATGTCAACGTTTATTGCAACATAGCAGCTTAGAAACCCTTTACAGAGCCAACTATAACCTTCATATGGGCTTCATGTTCCAACTTGAAGCTGTAATTATAGGTCCAAAAAAAGAGAAGAAAAAACTAAGCCCTAGAGGTCATAGTTTTAGCACTGTTCTCAAACAGCAAATCAAAAACTTTCCAGACTACATTATAAATGACTAAGGGAAATTTCAGCCATAGTACCCCCTCCCTAAAACCAAACACCAACTCCCCAGAAAAGCTACGTACAACCCCTTTTTTCTTTAGGCACATCAAAAGACACAGTAATCTTGTTTCAAATCTGCTCCCATCTATGTAGTGCTTTCAATTGTGTGTGAACACAAGGATACACATCCACAAAACACTACCACCACACATGCAAAGTATCCCCCTGCAAATAGATACATGTACAATGCCAACATAGTGTTGCACATTTGTTCCTTTGTAGTTTTAATGAGTTCTCCTGTGCCATGCTGCCAAATCCTTCCAGACAGACTTTTACGAGCAGTTTGCACACAGAGACAGTGAGCAGCAAAGTGTATGTTCCCAACCTAAAATAAATAGAACATTATTTCTCCTGCTTCCACTTACTAGTTTTATTTTCCATCTAGAGCAAAACAGAAAAATGCTTCCCAAAAAAAACCCCTTTTACAAACAGTTCTCTCATTTAGCAGCCTCATCACTGCTCTGGCATTTAGCCACCCTCAAAAAGGCATTTACTGCTTCATACACCATCTCACTGTAAGTGCTGTGCCCTAAACATTGAATGAAGTATTAGATACTCCCCAGGAAACTGATCAAAACATTACAGCATAAAGGGCAACCAGCAATCTAGGGTATAATAAAATAACAGCACATTAAAGAATTAGTACAATATTTATACTCAGTTGCATAGAAACCCTATGAAGCTACTTACAGCATTGACTTCCATACCCACTACATCCATCATATTATTAATAATTTAAATGACAAAGCAGCTAACAGTGACTTTTCAGTGCTACAGAAGGTGCATGTTTATCATACCGAGATGCTGTAATCACATTTGATAAGGTGTGAGGAGAACCCACCAGCTGAACATTTCAAAATAATACACAAGATGAATGAAACCGTTTTGTTTTGCCACATCTACACTTTAGGCCCTTGTGAGCTTGCAGACAACCTGGTAAAATTATACAGTTGACACAGTAACATAGCTACACATCCATTTTCTGTTCTCTTGGTCAAACACCACTAAATCCCCACCAGCCAGGACTCAGAGATTAATGACCTCATATCTGTGTTCCCAGGGGACCAAAGGAATACCATTCCCAACAGGTTCTGGATTTCCACTCAGAGTGGGAATAAAAACCGTTTCCTTCTCCCCTGGATTTTAAGGAAAAAAAAGCATATTTTCTCTCCCTTTACTGGAACCCCTGAAGATTTCTTCCGAATTGCTGTTTTAGGGAAGCCTGCAGGTACCAGCTCTCTCTACTCACTGAGTACCTTAGGCTTGGAGCTCCACTGCCCTAAGTCTTCAGAGGCCACAAGTCCTGGACCCTCTACTGCCTTCATTTTTTCAGAGTTTGAGGCAAAAGGGAGGATAAAACTGTGCAATGTTGATTTTGCTAATCTAGTCCTCAACTCAAAAAACTTCATAGGAAGCAACAGCTTCCACTAAGTTTATTCTTG
The DNA here is from genome assembly GCA_013399835.1 of Leptocoma aspasia. NCBI lineage: Eukaryota > Metazoa > Chordata > Aves > Passeriformes > Nectariniidae > Leptocoma > Leptocoma aspasia. The sequence continues at coordinate 78,495 of VXAX01000616.1, read as the reverse complement.
TCTTTATCACGTTGCTGTGGACTTCAAACTAAAGCAAAATTAGATAACTATGTTTGACATTTGGTAAAAACTTCTAAAAATAAAAAAAGGAGTTATCTATAATTCCATTCAGATGCTCTCATCTCTAATTATCTTCCTCCTGCAGAAGGCTTGTACTCATGGCCTGTACCAAGCCAAAGAAAAGCTTGACAGCCACACAAATCTCATCTTCTTGCACAAAACCAGCTCAGCATCACTCTGGGCACGTGCACAGCAAGACTGTCTCAACACATAAGACCTGTGGATAGGGATCCTGACCAGATATGCTCCTGAAGAGACCAGGAGGAAGGGAAGGAATGGACATAAAAGCAGTAAGGAAAAAGCTCAGCAAGTATTTCAATGTACAGAAGATACTTAAAAGATCTGACTCCGAGTCAGTGGAGCCCAGAGACAGTGAAGCACTTCCGGAGGGCTTCTTTGTTGCATTTTTCTAATGTCAATAAACCAAAGAAGTGAAACCAAAATTAGGACTTTAAGCTTTCTTCAGCTGGTAGCTGTAATTACTCCCTAAGGACCCAATATAAATGCAGTAAGTGCTGAGGAAAAGAGAATGAAATTCGGCTTGTTCCAGCTAATCTTTCTCACAATTTCCAGGGATATGCACAATCAGTCTTCGTTAATTCTTTACCACAGGACTTCTCTTCAGATAAGTTTCTCACACAAGGAAGCCCTTAAGTAAAAGAGAATCAGCTTTTCAGAACATCTTATCCACGCCAATATATTAAAGATGAGAACTACAGCTACCATGTAACCTCTTTTGCTGTGAATAAATTGAAAGACGCTGAGCACTTCCTTAAATGCAGCTAGAATTTAATCCAGGCAACTGGCTAGGAATTTTAAGCAGCAGTATCATATCCACAAGTTTACACACACAGGTTTTTCTAAATTTTCAAGGCTCTTTCAAGCTCTTTCATCAATAGGAATACTGTTGGTATCCCAGCACTGAAAAAGGAAACCACTGGAATCACACATGCTCATAAGAAATACACAGGTCATAAATGCCTCCTCCCCCCTCTTTTTTTGGTTTTTTTTTGATGAGTTCTTAAATGGGAAATTTGCTTTTAGGAGAAAAAGCAATGTTTTTATGCCTAGGTCAAGGTGTTCTTTTCATCACAGCTGTTGAGTTCAGAACGCAGACACTCTAGAAGTAGCACAGCAGAAAAGTCTTCAACAGAAGACCAGAGTTTTTCCCATTAAGACATTTCTTATATCAATTTTTTAGCCGTGGAAAATGTAAATAAAATTTTCAGTAGCCATATTAATATAGTAGAATGTCTTGTTTTTTCTTGGATACCCAAAATAATAATTTTCTTCCATACAAACCTTTTAAAATATATTTTTCTGGTACTTCCTGGCTATGCCATAATAACTATCCCAGATAATTTAATCCCAAATTATTACATTTCTTGTGTCAATTTCAAGCTTCTTGTAACAGCTTTTGAATATGTATTATTGGAAATTGAACATTATACAATATTTTGATCCTACCTCATTATTTTTAGGGGGTTTTTTTTAAGCTTTTCTTTTTTAATGGAAAATCTAGAACTGTTTTTTATATAGCACCCCAAAAAAGAGTTTCACATAGTTTATCCTCAGGCACCATCATCCATCATGTCTTTAGACCTTATAACAGCTAAACTCTAACAGAGACAATGGCAGAGTTGAACCTGAGTCCAGAATGCCAATGATGTTAACAGAGCTTTTGAACCATAAGATGCTCCAGCCATATGTTTTTAAATAGATGATCACTCAATCTCACACTTTAACTCAAAGTTAGCAGAAAAGCCTAAAAATTTTTGCAAATTAGTAGGTTTTATACATTTCTACAAACCCAAATTGCAGACATCAAGTAATGCTCATGCAGTGCCAAGCTAGGTGACAGGCTAGATTTAAGGTTGATCTGTCTAGGTCTAATTTAATTTCCTATTTTCATTTTCTGAAAATCATACTATACTAATCAGTGAATATATTGAAATTATATTGCCATTATCACTAAAATAGCCTTTCCACTGTGGTAAACAGAAATATGGAAGAGCTTCCACCTTCACATAAGCGACTGGATGGTGACACAAAGGCATAACAACACAGGAGCATATAAAGCACAGTAGAGGGACCAAGAAGTCTGCCAGACATTTTCAACTCTTATCACAATTTCAGTTCCTATGAAGAGTTCCACATGAAGGCCACAAGGAAAGGAAGTACAAGAGGAGAGAATGAGCCTGTTTATATGACAGTTCTCCCCAATGCTTCTCACCAGCAGCGTGGCTGTGACATCCTCCTCTCCCTGGGTTGCTACCAAACACAGCTCACTTGTAGCCCCAGAAAGCAGCAGTAGCCCTCATGGTTCACATAATTCCCAGCAACTGCTGCTGCTGCAACAGCCTATCTTAGTATCAATAGCACCTGCACTTGACCCTGACAAATGTCAAATGCAGCAAGCTGGACAAACGTCCACAAATCCTGCACATTTATTTATAAAGTATTTAATTTGGGCTCCCTTTATTAACCACACATAATAGTTACATAACTACTTGCCCCATTCAGCCTTGAAGTAAAGTGTTTAATGCAGAATGTAATTCTTACCATCTTGCCATTTATGAAGGCATCAAAATTACTCAAAAAACTAATCTGAACTCAAAGTACAGTAGACGCTTTGAAATGTGATTTCTGTGACAAGCTTATCATTAAAACATACACCTACCCACATCTTACAATTAAAATGAAAACATATGCAAATATAAGAGAGTGAAAGCTGGAAATGCACATTATGGACATGTCCTAATGTGTGCACATACTCCAGACCTTCAGCTGAAATCATTCTATGTGAGAAGGAAAAACTTCCCTCCAGCACTTTGTGACTTATCAGATCTACTCTAAGTATAAGGTAACACTACAACCAGCACCATCAGCACAACTAACGAGGCAGCACATGGCAGGATTTTGTACCAGCAGCACCACTTTCCAAGGAAGAATTACATGGAGCTGCACCCCTACTGGCAGAGGAAGGCAAAAAACACAGCTTGAGACAAATACCTCTAGCAATTTCCTGACTCAGGGTCGTCTTTCATGCAAAGCTCCAGAGCAGCTTTACAGAGAGCCAGATCTAACAGAAAGAGTTCCTGGTTTGCTATTGCAATTACTATCCAGCATCCCAGCACAAAGAGCACGGGATTTAAACAGCCTATTTTAAGTATCCAGGGTTTCAGCGCAGAGACAGGACTTTGCACAGTGCCTGAAGACAGGCACTTGCCCAAGCAGCTGCAGGCAGCTGTGCTGGGCTCCTTCCAGCTGCTCTATGCTCTGCACAAATGCCATTGCTGATAAACCTTCCTGAGAACAGTGCCAAGCACTACTTAAACTTCAAGAGGTCATTCATTACTAATTCTTTGGGTGTAGAAGAATTTTAGCCTTAAATGAAGCTATACTGCCTATATAAGCCCCTCACTTTGACAAAATGGCTGTGAGTTACATGGATATCCATGTATCCACGGTATGATGGATATGATATGTATCCATGGATATGTGGATGTAATGACAATGTTTTCATTTTGCCAGGAAAAAGTAGTGTGTTTTACAGAGTAATTGCATAGTGAAATCACCTCTCTACAGTACATAAACTGAAATAAACAGTGCCTAAAACTCAAGACTTAAGTTACTAAAATTGTCATCACTGTCATGGCTGTAATACATAAAACAGTTTTGCTAGTTTGCAAAGGCCATAAAAAGACAGTGTTGTTCTGACAGATTATTTATTATGGGCTACACAATAGCACAAGAAAGAAAACAGTTTCTCTGTAAGAAAACAGAGCAACAGTTGTGTGTTAACATCTTCTTGTAAGTTTCATTTACCAATACAATGTTGCTAGGAATAAAAACATCTGAGTCACTGATCAAAGACAGAATTTTCTGCCATTAAGAAGTTATGAAAGACTATATTAGGCAAAATGTGAAACGATAAGTAAAAGGTCCCACTTGGCATTTCCACTCTGGGTTAAATAACTTGATATGACTTGGCAAGTAGAAGAAAGTTCTGTCATATTGAGATCACTCTGCTTCTGCATCGCCGGATACAAACTCCCATTAAGCCTTTAGGCTCCCTCCATTCTAGGTGTTAATTTTGACCCAGTTCTGGCCTCATTAAATACAAATCCCCAAACACCCTCTTTTGCATAAAAAACCCTAAGTTAGCACATATAAGGTCAACAAATAAACTCACTCTCATTTTCAGATTAGTGAGAAATCAGGCTACATTTCAATACTGCATGGTGACAGACAATTCTAGGATAAGTCTCTTATTCCCATTCCTGTTCCTTTATGCTGGGCAAGTGGGCTGCAGCAGGAACAGAAGGCTGGAAAGCCAATCTGTCAAAGATATTTCCTTCATGCAGAAACAGTTTAACACACACCCAAGAGCAGCAGCCCTCAAGGACACGGAGGTCAAACCTGGGCACTTCCCAGATCAGCCCAGCCTAAAACTACTGCCAATTTGACAGCACCTCCACAAACACACAAACCAGACAGACTGCTCGCTCTGCCAGGCTGACTTCAACCTCTGCATCCAGAACACAGTCTGAGGTCCTGACCCCCAAATTGTGCAGATCAGGAATGAAGCCTGAGCAAAGAGAGAGCCCTCCATCCCTTGCTCTCAGTCTTCCTATTTGCAGAAGATGGGATGATCAGGATAAGAGCTTTTCTGGGACTTAAAAAAAAAAAAAAATTTCAAAGTCCATCATTTGGGCTGCAGCTAAGAAGTTCAATTGCATTACTCTTCATGAAAACTATTACACAGAGAATTTTATCAGCAGGATTATTATTAGCCATGATTTCTATTAAGATGGATCATATATGATGAAATGAGAAAACAGCTTTGGTCTCCACAAGAACCCTCTGAACTGCGACAAACTGGGTGCAGAGAGGAAGAGAGATGATGTCTAGTATATTACACTTTGAGAAAAATTACTCTATTAAAACAGGTAAGATCCCAAAAAGAGAAATCAAACTACAGCACATCAAGCTCTGTAAGAACATTTGCAATACTACAATACTTACTATAGATTTTTTTTCCGTGATTATAGGGCAACTTTTTGGAAATAAGTGGCAACAACCCGTAAAGCCTTCATGATCAAAGCTGTTAAATTTTCTACCAAGTTATTTTTGCTTTTCTGTTAGAACTTATTTTACCACAACACCAAAGCAGCTGCTACATAACTCTTCTAGAGCCAAAACTCCAGCTTATACCTGTAAGAGTGCCGAACATCACAGCTTCAAACCCCAAAACAACACCCAACCCAAAAAAGCACCATACATGCAACACATACAAATTCAAAAAAGCACAGCTAAATTGTGTTTAAAACTGCTACAAGCTAGTTTAGTTACTCTAGTATGCAATCTATTATCTGTTACTTGATCTATGTTCACATTTTCATTTTTCAAGGCCAGATTGGATGGGGCTTTGAGCAACCTCGTAGTGGAAGCTGTCTCCACCCATGGCAGAGGGATTGAAATGGGATCATCTTTAAGGTCCTTTCCAACCCAAACCATTCTACCCTTTTATGATTGCATTTCTTCAAAGCTCTCACTATTAAACATCTAAAAGAAACCTTAGAATGACTTCTAAGGCTCTTGAACTAGCGATAACAGAGGTTTATTTGGAGTGAGGAATTTTGGAGGAGCCTGCTACAAAATCCCATACATTCAGGGTGAAGGAACAAAGGTAGCTGTGCCAGTCTAATTGCCATTCATATGTAGATATATCACAATATCTAGGGTTTTTGTTCTCCCCCTGTACTGCCACCTTTGCTGCCACACACTTTGTTCTGGTATTTGCTCCATGAGACTCTCCATAAGCTATATCCAGTGTTAGCCTGAAGATGAGTAACCCAGTAATGCAAGGATTTTTTTGCTAACTTAGTCGACAAATCAATTCAAAAACCATCAGGAGAAGCACAGTGATGGGCACAGAACCACACCACTGTGACCAAGGGTGAATTCAAGGAGCGTGATGACTTATTTTCCTTTAACAGCAACATAGTGTCAATCCACTAACCACACAGCTTCACCCACAGATTTAAACCACTAGTTAAAATGACCTGATGATAACTCAAATCAGTATTATTTCAAGCTTAGTGTAGGGTTAGAAAAAATATTGTTTATATTCCCTGTTCATATGCTATTGGTTTTCTCACATCTCTCAGAAATGTCTATCTTTTAGAGTGAAAACCTAAGTTCAAACCCATGAATTTTTCAGCAAAGAATAACCAAGAAATTGATTCTTTAATCAAAAGCACTGTACAGACACAAAGCAAGCGGGATTTTAAATTTAGTCCATATCAGAACTATAATTCTTCATTTCCTGGCTTCTCTCCCAATAAAATTTCAATTTGGCATTCCATTTAAATGTGTCCTTCCAACTTAGACACGATAGGCTTTACATTTATGTATTTCAAGTTCCGTAAATATCCAAATATTCTATTAAAAGATCATCATCAATTAACTGATGCCCTTGAAGTAGTTTGAGCAAACTTTTTTTTTAAAATTCTGCTTGCCCAGAAATCAATTAACACAAAGTAAACAAAACAGAAGCCCACAAATAGACAAAGCCCTTGCCCAACACCTTGTACTCCTGTCTGGAATAAGCATCATCTCTAATTTCACCACAGATGCCAGCATATTCTGAATATACAATGCAGTCACAGCTGTTTCAGTGACACTGGACCTTGCAGAAAAAGTACTTCTTAATCCCAGTGGCTCTGAAAAGTTGTAAATCCAAGGAACATCTGCCTCACCGCTAGCTGAACACATACAGAGCTTTCATTCTGGTGCAAGGTGATGTGAGCTTGCAATCTGCTTTTGGCTTCACCTGTTTATCATCAGGAAATAATCACCATATGAACCATTATGAACTCCCAAAACATTTGCATGAAACAACAATTAACTTCAAGAAAACACATGCCAGTGCTAAACTTGACGATTACAGGACACCACTATGCTGCAGTGGTGAGACTGGTCAAGACTGGAAGAAAAACAGACATGTCTGATTAAAGATAAAGATCATTCTTAGTAGTGGAACTAAATCCCAGATAGTACATTCAAATGCCACCTATGGTGAAGGGCTTAGGTTTTATAATAAACTAAAAATCATTTTCCATGCAATATTTGGAACGACAACTCTCCCGATCCTTCAAGACTAACTGTGCTTTGCTCATGTTTAGAAATTCCCCATAGTATAGAAACCCAAGTTCTGTCGTTCTTAGAGAAAAAGCCATAACATATTTTATTTCACTGAACCTTTAGGTGATAGAATAAAACCAGCATCTTCAAATGAAAACAAAAAAAATCCACAACACTTTGAATGGTGCAATCAATAGAGAGCACTGCAATCCAAGCTCACACCCAAAGGTAACTATAACCTCTGGGACTTGAGCCCATGCTACTGATGATGCCAAAAATAAAAAGGCAGCTTGAAACAGTAGAAAAAACAGTTTGCAGCAAACAGAAAGCAGAGTCCTTACTCAAGTTGGTAGAAAAATAATTCTGGTTATCCTGTTATTTCATAAGGATTGTTGATTTTATTAACAACCTTTTCCACTAGGAAGGAGTCAAGTAAATGTTCTGAGCAAACTACTTCAGCAACAAGGCTCCACTTAAGACAAGCAGTTTGAGATGCTGGCTAATTTTCATAGTACCTAAGGATTTTCTTCTTAAACACTTGACAACCTGAATCCTTGAGAAAGCAATCACTACAGCCAATATAATCACCACAGTTCAGGTTAGGCAAGTGGCTATTGACAGCTGGGGAAAAAATGTGTCAGACTTCATTCAAACAGCTTAATCACTGGATGTGAAACCCATGCAAAAGTTCAGCTGTGAGGACAGCAGAACCCAGCTCTGCCTGAAGAGAGAGAGGTCTCCAGACATTTACAACAAGGTCCCTTTTCATGTGCTATGTCCCACCTTGCAAATGCACTGCTATAATCCTGCAAATATATAATATCAGCCAGCTGCAAGCTCATCAAGCAGCTTGTGTCTTGCAGGGGTCAGCTTCCATAAAGCCACCAACTCAGAGACTCTCAGGTTTCAGTAATAGCCACTTGCTGTACTACCAGTCTTCCTTACAATTAGCTCAGAGACGTCATAGATCTGCCTTCCTTTAGTATCCTTAAAATCTAATTAATTTTTCCATCTAGACTAACAGCTGTCTCCCCCCTCCACCTGAGAAATCTTTATCTACAACATAAAATACTTCCATTGCTATCTAAGGATGAGAGGAATGAAAAGAAGTCCTTCTGCTTGCTCAAAACCTCAAAGCAGAATCATTGTCACTGCTGTAGAGGGATCCAAGTGATATCCCACAGTAGCCTAAAGAAAAGCTCTCCTTCTAGAAAGACTTGGACCAAAAAAGGTATAAAATCTAGAGGAGGTTTTTGAAACACTTAAGAATTTGAAAACCATGGAGCAGGAGCTGTTTGAGAAGTTGAGATGAGGCATTCCGTTCTTTCTTCTTTTTAATTATTATTTTGATAGGTTCACAAGAGGGGAAAAATGTACAGCTCAAGTTCACAGGAGAAAGCAGAATTTAGGAAAACAGTATCTCTTCAGAATTCAAAAAATGAAAATTATTTTGAAAATTATTTTAAAAATCCAGCTGATGCTTTCAAAAGAAGAATAAACTTTATTTCAATTGATAACTGAATTCTTTTCAGCCCAAAGCAGCAAGGCCTCATCTTCCCACAAACTGGGCTGTTTTCACATAATTGGGGTAAGTCTCTTATGTCTCTACAAGCCACTGTGAGTTTTACATAATCTATTTACATAATCTATTGAGGTTCAGCATGACAATTTGATCACATTTTTGCAAACATGGCAAGCCTCAAAAATGAATGGAGCACACCTATAAAGAGGGCACTCCAAATTATAGAATATTTGACAAAAGTAGCCCGCAACAAGCACACAGGAAGGCAAAACTGAATGAACTGCAGGCGTCTAATTAGTTCATAAATTTAGTTCAGCACCACTGTAAATATTCCCACCCTGCTCAGGCAGAGAACTACACCAAACTGAGGATGCTTTTAGCTCTGAAGGCGAAGTAGGTACATGACAGTTCACCTTAACTTCTGATAAGCAAACAGGAAAAAAGAAGAAAAAACACTGCTGCTTTTCTTTCCTATATTTGATCTCATTCTTTCAAATAATTGAAACCAATACTTATGTGAACAATAAAAAACAACTTAAGAGTTTAATAAACAGAGAAAATCCTTTCCCAGTTGCATTGTGACCTCAGCCAACACGTAGCACATGGTGGTGATGCTACTAACAAACCAGCCCTGAAAATGGGCCTGAAAACACAAGGATCTATGGCTTACTTTTGTAAATAAGCATCTAATGTTTTCCCATGTCCCAGTTTAACAACACAATAAGATACTTTTGTGCTCAGTAAAGTATCAACTGAGAGGCTTCTCTAAAGTAAATCTTATAATCCTGAGCAAAACATGTGAAGCCAGCCAATATGGATTCTATCTTCCATGAAGTATAACATTTTCAAACAAATGTGAAATTGGCGGGGGGGGGGGACAAATATGGTCAAACCCATGGTCAAATTCAAACTTAATAGAAGTTAATCCTAAAGCCAACTGACTGTGAACATATACCTATAGACATTCAATCCTAAATTCTGCTCCGCCTAACAACCTTTTGGAGAGGCATAGCCAATTTGTTTCAGCATTTTGTGTTACAACATTCCACTTTCCAAGGTAGGGCTTCAGAGATGTTACTGACAAAAAGTAGCCAGGACTCAAGTTAATAAAGTTTTAATTGTAATAAAAAGCAATTGATAAGTATATCCACATATCTAGAACACAAAGAAGTTAGCCTTGTATCTTACCAATAATAAATTCAGTTATCTCATTATGCTACTTTAATGGTTTGGATTTTGTTTTTTTTTCTTTTGCTGGCAGCTTTATCAGGTAAAATGCTGTTTTACACAGCTTGGGCATCCCAGTTTGAAGTCCAATATAGATCTCCAGCTCCAAAAACTGGTGTGAAAGTCTATTCATCCATTGTTGTAAACTACTTCCAGATCCTTCTTCAGCTGAAAATACTGAGATTACTTAGTAGCACTTTTTAGGCTGGGGACAGCTGCAAAATAACTGTTCAGCTAGTTTTATGTAACTTGATACAAAGAGTTTTCTGTGATGCACAGCCAAATCTCTTCTTGCAGAAGAATGTCACAGAGAACAGAACAGACATTACAATAATACCAATAATTTTAAGAAATGGATAATCTCTAGATAGACCTACAACTCAGAGAAGCTGCACTGATCTGAGACAATACTCAGCTGCAGCCAGAGATTAACATACTGAATATTTAATCCATCAAATAGCTAGCAAATCCATCTGGAAGCATATAAAATCATACATTCCTTATGCAAGCAAGTATTAATATACCCTACCAATTAATTTACATTCAAATTGAACAGGAAAACAACTGTGACACACACACAGAGTAAAAGCACTGTTCTAGAGCTTTTTCCTGAATCAGAACAAGGGTGCACACATGAAGTAGGTGAACAGCGAAACCGTCTTGCTGCTCATCTCAAAACTAAACAAAAAAATAAAAAAAAGTAAGACTCTAACTGTTGTAATGGTGTCTAGTTAACAAAATTGTCAATTTCTGCACAGTCAACCACAGAAGTCCAAGACAACGTATGAAATTCCTAAATAGCCAAACACTGGAAACTTGACCTAATTCTGCCGCTAGCCTGCTGTGACACTGTGGCTACCAAGCTCCCTACATAATTTGACAAGATTATTCCATTGCATGGGGGGCAGAAAATCAGACAATTCAATTCTAACCAATTGGCTGTGTTAGTGCTAGAGCTTTGTAAAGCAATTCCTAGGTTCTCTATTCTCACATGCAGTGCTGGATCACATGGATCTCCTAAGCAGACGACTGCTGTTTGTATAGGAAGAGACCTGCTTAGAGGTCCTTAATACTCTGCTGGCCCCATTTGGTGAAAAGAGCTGGAAAAGATACACCAAGTAATCAAACTATACATTGACAGCTCAAACAAATGGCTTTCCATGCCACCCTGGCCACCATACTATTTCTAATAATGAAAAACATGTGTTCATAGCATCAACAGATACATCACAATTCACTACTTTTGCTGTGTCCCACCTCCACCTTCCTTTGCTTTCCTCTGTTGTCAACGTGTGACTTGTATATTTTTATATAATTTCAGACTAAAATCTCACTTTTACAGAGGTCCTTACCTTGGGATACAAAGATAATAGAGAGACTTGGAAAGTTTTCGTCTCTGACGTGAAGAAAGTGACAGACCTTAGAGAAATCTATTTCCTTCATAGCCATAAGTGAGCTAATACAGAATAAAAGTGAGAACACTACTTCCCACATAAGAGGCTGAGAAAAAAAGTTCAGCTGAAATTAAAGAGATAAGGTGTGTGGACCAGAAATAAAATGAAATCCAGCTTGAATACAAGTAGGAAAACACACCTGTGGGAATAGAGAGTAAAATATAAATGTACTTGGTGGAAACTATTGCTTAAAGACTATGAATAGTGGCAAGAATTCAAATACAAGTATAAAAAGAGCTGCAGTGTTATGGAAGCTGAGTGATTTGTGTGATAGGTAAGCAGGACATTTACCACTCTTCAGGGCTGTACCAGTAGTGAAAATTCCATTTCGTGCCCCCTAAAACAGCTCTCTGCCCCAGAGAAATAATTTTAAACCATTCATGTAGTGTTCTGTTTTATTCCTTTTTACTGCTTTCCCCCTATTAGACGGGATCTTTTCACTTTATCTCTCTCTTCTCCTTGCCCAAAATATACTGTTCTTTCCTTTCTCCTAAGAGATCATCAGCCCATCGGAGCTCAGATGGGAACTACTTCGAAAATCATCAAGACACTCAGTTAGACAAAAATAACAAAAGAGAAGTAAACAGAACAACCATGAATGAACTTTAGATGATTATCCAGCGACTCACAGGATGTCAATCAGACAAAAAAGCCTAATTCAAACAGTTTGAAAAAAAAGTGAGAATCTTTCTGAAGTGTTTGAACTTTATGACCATATATATTCCTTGGGGGAAAAAAAAAGGTCTTATAATTATAGTTAAGTTCTTTACATTGAAATACTATAGAAATTACCTGAAAACTACATCTAAAATACCCTAAGGTATACTTAAACTTATTTTTTTCATTCTTTTTCATACAGCCATTTAAATTACATTAAGAATATATTCACCACTTACATGATGGATCTTAGGCTACTCTTTAAAGATCTTTTTATACTTAAAAAAACCCATAAATTTGAAAGGTACTTGAAATGCAGTGACATTGGACTATAAAGTCTCTACTTTAATCATAATATCATTAAGCATTTCTTGCCACACCAAGAAAATTTCCTTTTCTTTTCTAAAGGCATAATTGGAAAATCAGCCCCAAGTTCTGGGTGAGCAGCAACCCACCCCCCACCCTCCCCAAAACTGGAAAATAATCAGATCCTTTGGAATATACAGCATGGAACTTTAAAAAAATTTGATGAAAGATAAATTACTTGTGCTGAAGCATGCTTGGCACACATATAGAAGAATCCAAATATTAAGAACAAGAAACTAAAAGGGAAAGAATGTATTTGACTAGAAGACTCAAGTTTTGTAATTCTCATTTTAAAACAATTTGTGCATTCAAAGTACTAATTGATGAGAAAGATTGTTCCAGCAGCTGGTACAGTTCACTGTACAGTTCCAAAAATTTCAAATTCCTAGTGCCACGCCACTGCTATCACAAGATTGTAATACAAGAGCCAGTCTTGAAGTAAGACTTGACTTAAACTTAAGTAAGACTTATCACTTAAAAGACCATAAAACTTTAGAAAACTACAAATGCTAAAAAGGCATGACTGCAGATAAACAAATGATCTAGAAATCTTCACGTTTTTTAAGATGGCATCTCTTGCCACAGCCCCAGGTTTTGATTTCATGTAACTGAAATGAAGCCCATCAAAAAGCTTCAAGGCTGCTTTGAGAAACAAACTAAGAAAGAAAGTTCAGAATGGTGATTACAAATCTTCTTCCCAGATGCCTCTAACTCTGGGAAATCTGCCTTCCTGCTTCTTTGCTTAAATGCATTGACTGCACTCCCATACAGCGCTGGTGCAGTTAAAAATAGGAAACCAAGCCTTCACTTTTCATGTTTTTATAAAGGTAGCATTTAGAGAGATAAAAAAGAAGCAAAATCAAAAGAAAATCAGTTTCAACGCTTCTATAATGACTTGTTGACTATAATGACGTCTATAATGACTTGGGTTTAGAACACATTTGTTTGAGAATAATTAAAAATTGTATTTATAGAGAGTTACACTGCTGCCAAACCCATGATGACATGAGAAATCCTGTCTTCTAGTTTGAATTCTGCACTGACATTGAGTTTTGAAAATGCTTTAAAAATTAAAAACAAAAACAAAAATAATGCCAACCAATCAAAACAAAACAAACACCAAGAGGGTGCATTAAGAAGTAAAAAATCTTAAGATAGGCTAAGAAATATGATGGCTTATTCCAGGCTTTTCAGCTTCCAGCTCCACTTCTGTGGGTCAAATGAGTCTCTTGCAATTCATCAGTGACTCAGGAATTACACTAACAAAAAATTCCATTTGACAGGTCAAATTTTGGATGAAGCCACAATCTGCACATTCAGTAGAACCACTGATACAACAGAGATCCATATTTTGCTGTAAAAATTCTTGCAGGATGGAGACAGAAAGAAAGAGATAATCTTACGATACCGTTAGCTACTCCACACTTTAATACCTAAAACAATTTTCTTCCTTTTCACTTATTGTAAAAGCATTACAGAGACCCTTTTTACCAAAGACTTCTACCATGTTGCATAAAAGTCTCTAAGGGTTGAACGCAATTCAGCAGTTTTCCTGTTCCAAGGCTGTGTGAACCCTCTGTCAAAACCAAGTCCTCCACCTCAGTCACTGCCTGTAACATGCACCCCTTTATTACAGGGCTACTCTCACCCTGCCCAGCAGTGTTTGCACCTTTCCAGCTGCACAACGCTGAGCAAGCCAATTTGAACCTAAAAATCTTGATAACATCAGAATCAAATGAAGTCCATCTTGTTGCTTTTCCACAAGAGTTTCTGGTTTCTGTCCCCCTACGGTTACAAGCAGCCTGTGTAAAGCAGGTCCATGTTCCCCCTTGCTGTCTTTTCCAGGAGAGGGTTGTGATGTCCAGCTTTACCCATGAAGACAAAATCATGATCCAATTAGATCTATACAGAAAGCCATTGAATAACAAAATGCCTTCATTTTCCTCATGTAGTCCAATAAAATAGTATTCGTCTCTAAGATGAAAACAGGAAGAGTTTTCCCTAGCATAAAAAGAAGAGCATTTCTTAAGCATCAAAAATAGATTAAAAGAGGACATAAAACAGTCAAAAAAGAAAATTGAATTGAAACTTGGCCTAACAAGATTTCTGTCTCTGTATGAGTTAAGTCTCTCTAAAAGAATTTTTTTTTTAAAAAAGGTTCTTATGCAGGCTGTCCCCTCTGTTCTTTTGGAAGCCCTGGATTTAAAATTATATTTATGGACAGGAAGCAAGCAGTAATTCCTCTAGGGTTTGAACAGTGGTTTTGACAATATTTACATAATTTAGACTCCCTTTGGCTATGACTTCAATTTAAATAGAACACTTCAGAAATATGACAATAGAGTGCAGTGCCAAGTGGCACCATAATAAAAATAAAATTTATTTCATAATAAACAAACTTGCTTCAGAGAAGGATTTTTGCCTGTGCTGTTAGAAGTCTTCCTCAGGTTTGGGGTTTTTTGAAGGAATTTTAAAAAGTCATTACCACAAGGTTTCAAAACCAGATTTCCAGTTTTTCATTAGGAGTGGTATAGGGGTAATCTTAAATGGATCTGGAACCCCCAAGCATCATTAAAACTAGTAGCCAAATCCAAAGGCTGTCTTACTGGCTTGCCTTAATAAAAAGTTTCCATTCCAAGATCTAAGCTTCAACACTAATGAGAGAATTTGAGCAACCCTATCCCTGCAGGCAGTTTCCAGTCTCCATGGCACCACTTTTCCTCTGTCCAGTTCTGAATGGCACATAGGGGTCCAGTTTTAACTCCCACAGCCAAAAGAGAGCGGAAAGCAAGTGTAAAATACAACTCCTTGCAGTACTTCCATGGCATCTGGGTAAACACATTTGAAGTTGGGAATCTATTCACACTGTTTTGCATAACACCCTACCATTCCATCAATTTACATTCAGCTAATACAGTTCTGATCTAATGGTTTTGTCTTTCTGAATAACTTCTCTTTATTGTAAAGAAATATATAGCAAGAACAGTTTAACTTTGTTACTAAACAGCTGGCCTACAATTCCATAAGCAGGCAACAGACACTCTAATCACCTCATCACAGGAATTTTTAATTCACATAATTGCAAACTCTATGGCCATTTTACCTTAATTTTTTTATGTTATGGTCAACAAAAACTCCATAACCCATCAAAGACAAGTTACTAGCAAAATTGAAAACTCCTGTAAGTTAAGCATTTCCATTCTAATACCTAAGCAAACAAATACTACAAAAAAAGTGCTTTTTTCTTTTCATTTTGAGATTTTAACATCGATGCAGCTCAATGTGGGATGTCGCCAACAAACCAGAGGAATCTGCAATCAAAACAGAATGAATCTAGAGCGTCAGAAAAACAACTTTCCAAAGCATGCACTGGTACTGTCCCTACTGCATTTCAAAGGCCACCATGCCACTTACACTCAACAGCATCACTCAGCTCCTGCCTCTATGAAAGCTAAGGGCAGACAAGCAGAGCACTGGAGTTCCTGCCAAATGAACAGGTTAGTGACCAGTATCAGCCCTTTCCAATCAGCGAGGTCCTCGTGAACCATTCCACAGTGAACTTGATGTCGTACAGAAAGGGAAAAGGCATTTATCTCACCTCCTCTGCCACTGCTTCTAATGATTTAATCTCACACTTGATTACCTCATGTGAAGTCTGACCTTAAGAACTGCCTGGTGACAGAGGACAGTGGAAGAAGATCTCATCTCAACCAATGGCCACAATTTCTCCCCCAGTTTCTGCTTCTCATAAGCTCACCATCTCTGAAAAGTCAAACAAAATTATTGTACTAGTTATGCCTGCACAGCTGGCAGGGCAAGGATTCAAGAACATGTCTGGTGTGTCCCATGATTCAAATTTTGCATATTTATTGCACAAGTCGAGCTTTTTATGCCCCACCACATTCAGTTCTGGAGCTTCCTCAACATGTATACTTCAGCCTCCTTGTGAATCCCAACAAGCTGAAATTTGGGGATTTGCTCAAAATGGAGCAGACAGGCACAGAGGCAGCAGTTAGCTTTGCCAACAGAAAAACTTAGAGTATTTAACACTCTCCTGTCTGAAGGTGTCAGTCCTCAAAGCAAGAATACCAGGAGAACAAAAAGACCCGAAATAGCAGATTTACGTCAGCTAAAACCCTGAAAAACAACCAGTAATATCTTTTTAACAATTTGTAGTACCAAAAAAAAAAAAAGGCAGCAAAAGAAATTTGGCATTACTACACAATTAAATAATTTAAATCTCTTGCTTCACTTAGAGTATTATACTCCAACTCTGTTTCGTTAATGAAATTCCACGACATCAGTGACTGCCTGTTTGTCTTTTAAAGCTCTCAGACAGCTGAAATCTTATTTCTAGTCATCTATTTTGTAGCTTTGATCTGGGGAGTAACACAATCATAACATAAATGTAGCTCTATAGACTCCAAAAACATTTTTTAATAACAGTCTCAGTCATCTGGTATATGTTTCTTAAGAGCTTTGGGGATTTTTAAAACAGATTTTTTAATAAGCAAAACTGACATTATCAAGAACTTTATGTTTTGCTCTCTTCTGTAAAGCAATTCTAATTTTCATTTCTGTTATTTCATTTCATAATTTTCAAGTGTTGCAGAAAGCTGCATTACAGAAAAGCTGAAATAGCAAGCATCAGTGTCTGGCATCAGGGACAGGCAGTCACATCCAGATTCCTAAAACCAGTATAGGAGATACATTAGGCAACCATGTATTTATTTAGCCAACAGCTTGAAAACAGAGATGAAGTTTCAGTAAGCAATCCCATTTGAAAACTATTTTGTACTTTTGAACTCTCCACTAACAGACATAGAAAGAAACACAAGGCAATTCTTTCTTTAAAATGGAAGTATATACAGAAACTAACAGTGAGAAAGTCATCACTTCTGAAAGGAATAGCTATGTAATTCACAACACTTCATAAGACAGATGTGAATACTACTCTGATCCAGGTCAGGAAAACTAAACAGAATAAGAACTACAGAATTATTTAGGTTGGAAAAGATCTTTAAGATCATTAAGCCCAACCATTAATCCAGCACTGCCAAGTCCACCACTAAACCATGTCCTTGAGTGCCACATCTACACATATTTTAAATCTTTCCAGGGATGGTGACTCAACCACTTTTGGTAAGTAAATTTTCCCTAATATCCCATCTAAAACACCCTGGCATAACTTGAGACTGTCTCTTCTTGTCCCCTCCCTTGTTGTGGGGGAGAAGAGACTGACGCCCTCTTTTCAGGTAGTTTGTGGAGACCTTACTTACTCTAATGGCTCCCACTTTGAAAGACCACTAAGGACAAGACAGAGCATACTATTTTGGGACTGCATATAGTGAAAGAGTATTTTCACATTCACAGAAGTTATAAAAAATGAACCAAAGCTCATTTGTTTCACTTGGATTCCCCTTAAGGCTCAGTGCTGTTGCATGCAACAGAACTGCTTTTTAAGTTTCTTTTCCATATAGAGGAAAAAAAAAGGTCTACTAGCCTGAAGCAGGTTTTCTTCTATCCATGTCCACCCTTCCCTCTTCTAGAGACAGATTTTTCTCATGAGGTATCAACTCTTACAGTGTTGAAAAAAAAAAGAATATTAGCCTTTCCTTCAAATAATTACTCTTGGATGAACAAGCCTGAATTTTGAATTAATTGCTCTAGTTAAATTCATAGATCAAGGTTTCCATTTGCTAGTTCCAAAACCAACCTTATCCTAAATGATCAGAGTTAATAAAAAAGTAACATAAGAATTTGGTAATGATTTTACCAGGAAACATAATAAATACACTAAAAACAGCCTGCAGAGCTTGCACTTTTATTACAATTATTTGCACTACCTTAAAACATAGGAGAAAACCCTATATTCCTCCCTGGCCTGAACTTGGAACAGAGTTCATATCACTGTTGTGCAAGTAAGTTTGAAAAGCAATGCTTTTCTATTAGAATACACTTTCCATTCTACTCAAATTATTTACTCTCTCACTCTATCAGAGGCTTAATTAGAGGAATAGAAGAAAGGGATATTTAGGTGCTTTTGGGGACCTAAAAATGGCAAGTACATAATAGTAAAATTATTCTTAATTATAGCATATATTGCATATTAGGCCTAGTGCACATTTTCATTACATTTAGAATTATTAGCCTTATTTATCTGCACAAGGAAGACAAGGGGCACAGCTCAGCTGAATGCCACAGGGGCAGGCTGGAGGAAGGAAGGACAGACTGCAATTCCATTGGGGCACATATCTGGGCAGAAGTCTTTTCACTGCACCAGGTTTTGTTGGTTTATTACTAAAACTGAAAGAAATGGCTCTGGGATCAGCAATTCATTCCTTGTGCCAGGGAATTATTTGGTCTGTATATGTAGATTTCCAGAGGTGATTTCCCAGCTATTGTCAAGGCCATTAGAAATCATCTTTCTTCACTATAGTGTAGGTCTACTAGCATAGTAATATTCTTATGAATTCAGATAGCCAAATCATGTGAAGAGCTTATTCCTGAAGTCTGGTACATTATTTCTATCATCTCTTTAAAAAGAAAAATTATCTTTTTGTATCCTAGCTAAATCTGTAACTAGTCAGACTGCTCTCTACTTCTTCGTTAAATTTATCCATCCATTCTTCACATGCAAAGCCCACAGACATAAATAGTGAACATCCTTTTAAGGTATCCTGAAAAAAACAAGTCTGCTAGCACACTAAGAGCATGAGTGTAACAACTCAAATTAAACAATCCTCCTTTTTATTTTCTGCTGTTATCAAAAAATTGAGAGAGTAATTCCCCCAAGAAGAGATTGGGATACCTAATCTGTGGCTGGGCAACCACTGCCATTTCTACTCGCTACTTTTTAGCATCTTATTTTAATTCTACAAGAGATTGACTCCAGAAGAAACCTGAGGGAAAAAAAAAAAAAGCCCAAAACAAAACAAAAACCAACAAAAAACACCACACCTCTGAAAGTAAAATATACCAGGCTTCAAAAACAGCATAGCTACTATAAAATCAGCGGCTAATAATTTTTTTACTTTACAGTCCAATGAACAGTACAGAAGACATACACACATTTGCAGAATCTGAAAACATGAAATTGCTTCTCAATCCTTCCCACAGCCCTCGCAAACAGGATGATTTTTCACTCAGGACATGTTCTCTCCTGTTCACCTACTCTAACGTCACCTTCCTGATCTGAGCTACTCGACTCCATGGAAAGCTGAACAGAGCTACGTGGAACAGAGTTTGGTGGCAGATACCCCCATGCAAAGCCCTACCCTTGACATAAATCACTCCCTTGCTCCCTTAGGTGAAGAAGAAGAGGCTGATACAAAGGAAAGGTTGAGACAAGTGAACTACTTTATATCTGGAAGTATTTTCCTTAGTGCAAGGGAAATACCACCTGCTGATATAAATCCCAAGTGTCCCCTATCAGAAAGCAAAGCACAATAAGGACTACACATTAATTCAAGCAATGAACAAGCCTACACCTTTGGTATTCAACATGACCCAAAGCATTTAGATATTTTGCATAGACAAATACTTGAGATTGTTTACATGGGAAAACATTTATGTTAAACATGTTATTCGTGGTAAATGTAGCAACTCAAATATGAGAACTTCAGTTAATTGCTAGGAGAAAGAGGCAGGATAACTATTCATGTTAAAGAAATTACCTTTGCCGGTAAATCCTAAAGGTGCTTTAAGAAATAGGGCAATCTGAAAACACTTTTTAAAAAATTTACGGAGGGTTAAAAAAAAATACATCCCAAATCTGCTCTCAGCTGATTCACAAAGAAAAGACCTTTCAGAAAACTGACTCTAAGCAGCATTTTCCATCAGCATCTTAGATGTCTCAGCAGAACACAAAATCCCTCTAACTCCATGATGCCCTGAGAACTACAATGACTGTAAGTTTACCTGCAGAGCACCTTGAGGGACACACAAACCAAAACCGAAAAATTCAGACTGGAGTATAGAAGCATCCATAACTTGTAGCACATGCTAACAGCCTTGACCGTAAATAGATTATTTTTTTCTATACTCCAAGTTCATAAATGGCTTAAGAGTCAATTTAGCTTTTTTAGAATGTGTTTTGAAAAATAGTAAAGACTGGCAGCATAGGATGAGCCATGTGCTGAGCTAGTGCACTTTTCTGGATCCCAGAAATGGGGAATTGTGGCATTTCCTCACATGCTAAAGAGAGGAACAGAAACTTACTGCTCTGCAATATGCACCATATATTGTTTTCCCATAGCAGTAATTCTAGCAGTTTGAACATGCAGTTTGCAATGCCTTCTCAAGTATTTATCACTGCTTCCCTCACCTTCTGTCCTCCCAGCTACACACAGTTGTGCTTGCACATGTACACACAAATTCAAGTATCTGACTAAAAAAGCAACACACTGAGATGCCACATTTATTTTTTCAGGCAACCATTTAGCACATAAGGGGAAAGCAGTGTGCTGCATGCTTACAACCTCATGGACTAGGGCAAATCATCTCAAATCACTTAGAGCAAAGATAATGATTTTCTCTCTAATGCAATCAGCATGGTGCTTAGAGCACAAATTTGCTGGGGTGCTTGCCAGCAGAACAAACCTCATCTACCGAAGTATAGATCCAAAACAGCATTTCAATTTAAAACTAAGATTTCTCCAAAGAAAATGGCTGAGTTTAGAGAAGAATTTACAAATCACTTTGTTCAGATTTTTAGAATGCTTAACATCAAATTTTCCACTTCTAAAATCCAGTTACCGTGAAGACTTAACTTATACTCATTTATTTCTATTAAGAAGTGGGAGATGAAGGTATAAAACATGATATCTAGAGATTTTCTGTGTTTTCACTCACTACATCCTGCTTCTTTGTTGGTGAAGCAATGCTTTGTGCAATGGAACAGACAGGAACAATGTTACAGTCAAAGGACCAGGAGATCTAGAGCAGCTCTTTGGGGCCACAAATTAGAAAGTACAACACAGCAGAATGGAGACTGTGAGAAATGGTAAAGTTAGTCTGACTTGCTCATTATACCGAGGATACTACAAATGAGAATATAAAAGCTACTCAGTCTCACCTCTGTCCTGTGCAAAACACTATTGTACCAAATTTTGAGACTATCAGCTCAAACATTGCTCAAAGGAACCAAATTAACCTGACCCATCCCTGAGGAGTCTGTTCCAGGGTCCAACCACCCCTTGAGTGAACAACCTTTTCCTGATATCCAACCTAAACCTCTCCTGATACAACTTCAAGCCATTCCCTCTGGTCCTGTCACTGGTCCCCACAGAGAAGATTTCAGTGCCTGCCCCACCGCTTCCCTCACAAGGGAAGGATGGAATTGTAGTTTATGATGAGGTCTCCCCTCACTCTCCTCCAGGCTGGACAAACCAAGTCACCTCAGCCACTCCTCATACAGCTTCCCCTCAAGGCCCTTCACCATCCTCGTGGCCTCCTTTGGACCCTCTCCAATGGCTTCATGTCTTTTTTCTATTGTGCCCCCCCAAACTGCCCCCAGCACTGGAGGTGAGGCCGCCCCAGTGCAGAGCAGAGTGGGACAATCCCCTCCCTTGCCCAGCTGGCCATGCTGTGCCTGGTGCCCCCCAGGACACAGCTGCCCTCCTGGCTGCCAGGGCACTGACTCACATCCAACTTGGCATCGACCAGGACCCCCAGGTCCCTTTGCACAGCGCTGCTCTCCAGCCTCTCATTCCCCAGTCTGTCCCTACATCCAGGGTTGTCCCATCCCAGGCGCAGAATCTGGCACTTGCCCTCGTTAAACTTTGTACAGAGGATAAGCAAGATGGAGGCATCATCCTGTTACTGCTAAGCCTA
Source organism: Leptocoma aspasia (assembly GCA_013399835.1). Classification (NCBI taxonomy): domain Eukaryota; kingdom Metazoa; phylum Chordata; class Aves; order Passeriformes; family Nectariniidae; genus Leptocoma; species Leptocoma aspasia. The sequence goes on along the minus strand of VXAX01000616.1, from coordinate 56,226 downwards.
CAAGATAATAAAACTAAAACCCAAACTAATAAAGCACAAGATACCATAATTATTTTTTTTAGAATCCATAGCAAAACAAATCCATTTTTTTGATGCTATTATCACTAGTCAAAGTGTCTCCTGCCTGACCATGGAATTTTTCACCTGGTGTAGCTGCTGACCTTCAAGAAAAGCACTACATGTCAATATCGATGTAGGTGTGCCAAGCCTGCTGTTCAATCCTCCAACTGAACAAAATACTGCTGGCAATCCAGGAATCGACCTTTTGCTTGAATCCTTCATTATTATTTCTCTATGTGGAATACTTTAGGTAGATGCAGTTTTCCATTCCAAATATCTTTTTTTCTTCATGTAAAGACTTCTGTCGGTGTCCACAAACAGCAGCACATTTTATTTATTGGCTTTTCCTTGTATATCCTTTCACATCATAAGCTACATACTAATAATTGAAGAGTGATTTACCATCCCAGGCGCAGAATCGACATAATATCTACTTATTCATGGCAAAATTAGAGTATGAATTTGGCCTTCCACAGAACATTCCCAAATCAAAATACATCAAATTAGATAGCAGAATAAAAATAAGTACAGTTGGAGAGACCTAAATCTACAAAATTATTCCTGAGAGCAGCTGCCAAATTTTCTGTATTGCCAACAGCTAATGCTTCTGTCCTAGGTGGTTCAGACAAAATATAGAAAGGGGCTTTTAAAAAACAAAACCAAAGCAACCCACTCAAAAACAGAAGGAGAAGGTGAGTAATAGACATGCAGCAGCATTTCTTCAGTCATTAAACGTGTACATAATTCCTCTTAAGAACTGTTGACAGGAAATTTCTTTTGTTTTTCCTGGAGTTTCTTCTGAAACACATCTCATCTCATGGGGCTGCAGCCTGTTACCTTCCTAGCCATCCATGGCTACACACTGTTACCTGTTATTTCCCAAATTAGATCCATTTATGACTCTGAGCCATGTTTTTGTGAGCAGTTGAAAAGGTTTTGTAACCAATGCATTATTTTGACCGATGTTTACATGACAACAGATTTGTGTCATACTTCTAATGGTTAGCTAAAACCAAAAAATTTTATTCCTGTATTGTTTTTCCAAAGAGAACTGATCAAGGCAAGAAAAACCGTGCTCCAACAGAGGCAGAGGAGGACAAGTTTGTGTAATCTTAGAAAAACAGGTCAACCTTCATATAACTAAGAGATTGCTATTCTATAGCTTCTTGAGGCAAACAGCACCAGGATCCAGAGCAAGGATAGGTCTTCCAAAGATGTGCAGGGGGACTGGTGCATCAGAGGCCTCCCATCTGCCCAGCCCACCTTCAACCCAGCCTCACCACAGGGAAACCTCAGGAGACACGATCCAACCCCACAGATGACCTCAAAGCAAAGTTTTGCCTTTCTCCCAGAGAGCAAAATCCAAGCAATCCTCCTCCTGCATGGCCTGTTTGGATTCATCTTAGTGCAAAGATGTTTTTTGGTTAACATTCATGAAACTTTAGATTGTGAACTAATAGAATAAGATGGATAAGCCTAATTCTACATGTATCTTTAAATTTTTGGCTTGTGGAACCATGGGGGGGGGGCAAAAAAAAAAAAGGAAAGGAAAACTGGAACAACCACACACTTTCTCTGCAGGACTTGCCTTCTGGTCATAAAGTATAATTCTAGCCTTCCTCTGTGATTCTCACCCAGCCTCTATGGAAGTAAAACAAATTAGGACAACACAGTACAAGCAGAACACAATTGCATTTATACTGCAGAAAACTCCAGCTGCTTGAATTTTGTGGCAAATACGAGCAGAATTTTAGCACAATGCTGTAATTTGTTTTGAAATAGCAATAGCTATAAATCTTTGAACAACTTTTCTTTATTGAAAATTAAATTTAGGAGTCCACTAAGTTTGAGGTCCATCAGCCTTACAGTTATTAGTAAAAAGTGCAGGTTTAATTCCATGTCCCGTATTTAAACTGAAGAAAACTCAAGAGCTCACTGTCAATAAGTCAACACAAGCCATACAAATTCTAGCAGCAACATCATATCCAGCACACAATTATATACAAGCAATTTGCATTCTATAAGCAACAAGAAAAACTACAGTAGTTTTGCAGCTGTAAGCCCAATAAACCCTCAATTTCAAATATTAAGGCATGCTCTATCTAAAGGTGAAAATTGGCTGACATTGTAAGATAAGCTACGGATTTTGCTGGTTTACTGGAAAATCATTAGGCTCAAAAGGTTAAATGGGTGTTGAATTAGGAGCAGATGGTTAAAATTTGATTTAGAAGGCACAGTATTTCTTATTGCATGGTGAACAATGAGTGGGTGTTAAAGTCATTCAATCTCTTGAACAACCAGGCTCTTCAGTAGATGGAAAAAGCAATCACAGTTTGTTAACTGAACCATTTTAATGTTTTCCATCCTTACAACATCCTAACATACATAAAATACTTCCCATATAAAGTAAATAATAACTTACTTTAATAATGTGGCAAGGAATTAGTTCATTATATTAGTAACTACTCTTTCTGTCTTGATTAATAGTTAGGGTTAATTATAACATACAAGAGAAGGAGTCACAAAATATGTCAGGTTTAATGGCTTCTTGAAAATGCAACACAATATTGATATGCCTGGTAACACTGAAATTATGTAGCCTCTAAAACATGGATCACGTGAAAGACAAGAAAAAACACCACTACAAAATGAGAAATTATTACTCCTAATGCAGGAAAGGTGTTGGGATAAAAAATGGAAAAAACTGGACAAAATGCAAAGAGAAAAAGCTAAAGGGAAAAATAAAACTAGGAAGCAGATGGAGAAGTGAGGCTTTCATACATAACTGGAAGAAATAACTACGTCTCTCTCAAGAAACAGGGAAGGAAAACTAACAGAGGTTAAAGGAATGAAACTGGAAGAAACAAATTGACCTGACTAAACCAAGCTACCTTAAAACCAAGATGAGACAACTACACTAAAAGAAAAGCTGAAACATATTATCCCTGCAACAACTTGACACAAGTGAAGCCCAAGAAAAGGGCTAAATAATTTAATTACCAAGGTACAAAAATCCAGTTTGGAGTGTTCAGGAAACACTCGACCCTGGCATTTGAAAAAAAGGATCATCAGTCCAATGCTGCATATACTGCCAAGTGCTTTCCGCATAGAAAGCACATTCCCTTTGGAGCTCTTCAGGCACCTTGGACACAGGGGTCTGGAATGGTGACTTTTCCTAAGTATGTCTTCCTCATTTAATGGAAGCAACTCAACACAGGGCAAACTGCATTTCCAGCTCTCAAGAAATGAAATCAGGAAGAAATTGAGACAGAACAATATACAGTACCTGCCATAATTCCAATTTCTTTTTTAAGACCATCCTAAATGAATGCTACAATGAAGAAATAATTACAGCAGTCGCCGCTCTAAAGCTCTGAATAGCAGATTGTGGACAGCATAATCAAACTTATGCAGAGAATATGATTCTTTCACCAAATCAGACCCAGCCCAGCTGCAATTTCTGCAGTTTCTTAAACAGAAAAGGTCACTCACTTTTCCTGAAAGAAGTCAGTATGCAGGAGGCAATGCTATTACGAGACAGCAGGTGTCCTGCTACCAGTGGGGGAAAAGAGCCATGGAAGGTACAGAACATGATGTACAATTTCAAAAAGCACCCTTTGAGACATAATTGCACATATATTCCAATTCTACCTTCAGCAAGCAAAGAATCCATAAAAAGGATTTAGATATTTTGTTTCATATTTGCCACCTTTCAAGCTGCTGTTGTCTCTAGGCACCTTTTTTCCCTGACCCTTATTGATCCTCTTGCCCTATGTTTTACATTAACCAGCACTACTCCATTCATGTTCCTACCAACAAAACAAAATGTTTTCCAAGTATCCAGTAGTCATGAATGCTATTAGAGCATGATTTAGCAGTATATTCAGCACACATTTGGGAATCTCTGCTGCTGAGGGAGTACTTCCATCAACTGCTGCTACTGTGCCAGATAATGTCTTCAGAGAACCCTATGAAAAGCGTGGAAGAGGAGTGAATATTAGCCTTCAGTTCCTGGAAAACAAAGCAATTCTGTTGTTTGGCTCTCAGTCAGTTGCAGCAGCAAAGCAGAAGTGCACACAGTACACCTGAGTCTGTTATTAATAAGCAAGAACAAAGAGAACAAAGTGACTTCAAGACCTGAAATGGCTCAAACTGCTGCCTTCCTGAGGTCTCTAGGGGATAAAACAAGACTTACTAAAGAACAGCATATCACATTCCAGCTCTGCAGTAATCCTTAACTAATCCACAACCTCTCTCCCTGCAGAAACAAGTATCTGAAATAATGCTTTCATTAGTATTGTTGTAACCATCATAGTTACGCACTTTTTAAGGTAGCTCTGTTCTATTTCCCAGTTGTTTCTTTTCCTGAAGGATGTTACTCTACCTTGCCATTGGTAGATTGCAATGAAAGACCTGTTTTCAAGCTAGTGAGATCAAAAAGCAGGATTTTCAATGCTTTAGAGTATGCTTTCCCCTCAAAAAAAAAAAAACCCCCACCACCAAACAAACAAAAAATCAAAAGCAAACAAAAAAACCAAACCCAAAGCCACAACCAAAAAAACCCACAAAGAACACAAGTGAACTTATCCCTAATAAGCCTACAAACCTACCATGAAAATATACAAATAGTCCCCCAAAATGTTCCTAACCTATCCAGCCAAAAAGATAAGATTCCTAACTCAACACAAAACCCTGTCTTTTTAATAATTTCAATACCTATGTTCCTCTTGGCTTATTTTGATTAACCATCTCTCTCATTTATCCTCAATACACTTGATGTAATAAAGCACACTGAATTTTATTTCTGAGTATATATTTTCCATCTCTGTAAATATATTTAGCATATACTTTATTTTCCATTTTCTGCTGCTTTATTATTCAGTCTTATCCTTGAAAAAATAACCTGAATGATAATATTTTATCAGTTTTATGGCATCTGAAAACAAGTGTTTTAATTATGTGAAAAACTGTCTTTCATTCACTTAGTTCTCTAATTTTAACATGTTTTGTACTATTTTGACATTTTTTCCACTGAAGAGAACACTTAATATAATTATATCGCGTGCAGTGTGTGCATGCTCACACATCTACAAAGTCAATGCAACACAGCAATGCTGAGTTTAAATTTGAGTTCTCATCTCAAATATGTCCTACACTAAGGGCATAACCTTAAAAATGTTCAGTTCACAGCACTCTCAGGGAAGTCAAAGTGAATAGCATCTGCAAATAGTTTGGGGAGCCTTATAACTTATATGCCTCTCAGTTATTCTAACCTACATTACTGGCAGACAAATAGGAACTGCACACGAAATGTAAGCTGATGCATTGCTGACACAAAGCTATTAAATAAAAATAAACAAATTCTTTGGAATAAAACTAATGAATAATACATAAATTCTTTGGCATCGAACTCTGAATAATACAGAGTGAACTGGTCTACAAAACTTTCATCTTAAATAAGAATGCAAGCAAACAAAGCTGCAATTTAATGTACATTTCAACCACAAAACCTAATGTCACCAATAAGGACAAAGGCCACAAAATAGCCGTGTGATACAGTGATTGGTATCAACAGGAAGCAATGTTATTTTTGGCACCATGCACTAATCCAAATAGAGATCACAGTGAAGTCAGTGAGCTACATTCGCTGAACTTGGTTCTTATTAAGCTCTATAATTTGAAAGAATTGCATTAGCATTCACCATTCCCCTTAAAATTTTCAAAGAAAAAAGATATATTGACACTGATTGCAAGATAAAGTTGCCTAAATTATGCCTTTGAGAGCTTTGCTTAAACGCATATATTTGCTTAATAATAAGTTAAACTGAACTAAACTTGGAAAAGTCTAAATTTGCTTACTTTATATTAACTTTAAGTTACAATATAATAGACCCCTTTGCCTACCAAAACAGTCAGCATTATGGAATTCCAAAATCATAGTCAATCTTTAAAGAAGAAATAAAAATTGCATTTTTTATTTCTTAAGGTGAGACTTATGTGAAGTACAAATGACACTTTTTGAATGAAGCCGCGTTGAGATAATACAAAAAATTTCTATTCTTTATACTTATGGACTTTTGAATCTCACTTCACCAGGTCTCAGAATATCAAGGTTTCACTAATAATGAAAAGTTTCTAAATATTGTTCTGAGCCAGCTTTTAGAGGCATCCTGACCAACAGAGTAATAAAATCTCAGACTGATTATTGAATTCAAAGGATGTGTCACTGTCTTCCTTCACTGAGAACCTGAAGGAATTTAAGGAAGATACATAACTGAGGCATTTACATGGCTAGCCAGTGCTTGACAAGTAATATCCAACTTAAAGACTTCTCACTGAGACCTTTTTTTTCTATTTTTAATTAATGGAGGAATCAGAGGCAGAAGTTGTCACCGTGATGGCAAATCTGTCGAACTGTTCCAAGAGTAGTTGAGAGAACAGTCTTGACCTTTCTTCCAATTTCTCATCAGTGCTTGCATTGATGCACACAAATGAACAGTGAAGTGAGTCATGCTGCTCACTTCATACCCTGCTATGTTGAAGAGCTTGGGAATTGTTAAGGAGCAGCTCACCCTAATCTCCTTCTAGAAGCACAAGTGTGTTACAAGTCAACAGAGGTTATCAGAATTTAGGTTTTCTTACAGCCTGCTGGTCTGGAGAACCTGAACCACCTCACTAAGATGATCTGCCAAGCCCTAGCTGGACACCAAGGTCTCCATGGCTCCTGAAAGGTGCTCTGGCCTAAGGGCAGCTCTGTCTACTGCTTTCACATCTCACGTGTCAAGGAACAGGCAAAAAGAGCCACGCAAGACAAAGAGCAAATAAACAAACAAACACACCCAAAAGAATCCAAAACACACCACAAACACTACCTTATGCATGCATACACCTGATCATCAAAGAAAAAAAATTATTTCCTTTTTTTTTTGTTACTATTTAATTGAAAGTACTGCATTTGCTCCAGTTTTATGGAACATCTCACTCTAAATTTCTACTCCTTCCCCCATTTGTAAATGTTTGATTACCTACTGAACTTGAAGATGTTCTTGTTCCAGAGTGGAAGAAGAAAATAAGAAAAAGCTTTGCCTGTAATTTGTCTTTTTCTTTTTAATTTGAAATGGAAAAGGTCATTTACTACAAAAAAAATACTGGGGATATATTAATGCAAGGGAATGAATCAAAATGGAAACACCTGACTCTGAACATTTCTAAAGTTTAATTTATTTTAAACCATTGCCAAAAAGTAACATTTTTTTCCCTTGATATTTTTCTCCAATTCATACTTAAGTATGCCTTTTATAATTCTGAAAGGAATAACAGCCAGCAATACATCAAAAAGAACACTGCAGTTTCACATATTCCATCTTCCCATTCTACAAGCCATAACAATGTTACTTAATAGGCAAGAGCTGGCTTCCTTCAACAGTTTTCTATCCACTTTGGATCAGAAAATATATATTCTTGTACAAAGAGAACGTTTGAGTATTTACAGCTTTGGAACTCCTGCAAGACTGGAAAGAAAAGAGAAGGAGCCAGCAACATTTAAGAGCAATACTTTGTTGAGGAGATACTTCACACTGTTCCATAGTTCAGTGGTTGTTCTAAAAAATTTAGAAATTCCCCTTAGGGGCAACATAAAGCAATAAAAAAAAAAAAAATCACATACAAGACTTAATACCAAGTCTTTTTTCTTTTAGCTACACAATTCTAAAAGTCACTTCTGACTTTAACAGTATAGGCTCCTAACTTTAAATAGGAAAAGTCTTAATATATCTGAAAAGTGGACAGTGATATTTTAGTTTTCCCATGCAAATGGAAAGAGGTATAGCAAGTCTAATTTACAGATCTTAAGCTGACTTCAGCAATCATTCCAGTGAAAGGGTATTCTGACCTTGATGTTAAGTTTCAGTGTAAATCTTCAGGACTGCCCTAGAAGACAGCATTCACAACTTAGGTAGGTCTAGCACCAGGAGAAAAAAAAATCATCTTGTTTCAGGGATGAGAACTCCTTTCTGACAAGAAGGACAGACACAGCAATACTAAAGTGGTGGAATACAGAATTCAGTGCAAAACTTCCTTGTCTTTAGTGATATTTTCCATAAAGCAGAGAGACAGAAGAGGCACATGAAGCAATAAATCTGTTAGAGCAGGGTCACCCAGAAAATCCTCATTCATGGCAACTAGAAAGAGATGAAGATCATGGAAGCACAGTTCCCATCTCCTTAACCAGAATTTCTAGCATGCATAAGCACACTTCTGTTGATTAGAGGTTTTAGCCTGTGATTTTTACACACAAATCATACTGCTTCCTTCGTAGGAGCAAGGCTGTGCTTTCAGGTTATGTTTCCCTACACAGTGAGGGGGGAGCAATGTTTTAAAATGTGCAACCACAAATACTTGGCTTAAGAACACAGCTGAGCATTGAAATGATCCTTATAAAGATATTTTCAATTTTGAGCTTTACACTCAAAAATTATCACCTTCTAAAAGGAAGGTGGAGAACAGAGCATATAATTAAAAAATAACTGAGTATGCAATTAAGAAATCAAGTAACAAAATAATTGTAGTTTTACCTCGTTCTTAATTTATCTACTTTATATTAATTAGATCATGTACTCAAAAGCTCCTTTTAAAAACAATTAGAAGAACATTCCTTCATTCAACAAAAAAGCACATTTAAAATACTGTAGAATGGAGCTGAAAACATTCAAAATAGCTTGCACATATGCAAAAAAAAAGACTTGGAATTCTTGTTATTCATGTGGCAGCTAAAAAGACATCTTGGAAGAACATTTCCAGTTCCTGTCAAGTTTTGGAAGAGGACAAATTCATTAGTAGGTCAGACGTTTATTAACTTATTTCCACCACCAAGCAGAAACAAACTGGAAACATTTCCCCATAAACTGAATTAAGTCTGAATTAAATTCTGAAACGTGAAAACAGTGATAGAGGCTAAAAGTATAGGCAGTTCACAGATTAGACAAAAGAAAATTTGTGTCAGCTATGAAATTGGGGCATGGGGCAGCACAGACATTCGAAAATCAGACTCTCCGTGAATAAAATAAAATTTAAAAGGCAAACAACACATTCCTGTCAATGATACTGTTGATCCTGGTCTCATGTCACTTTAAGGGTTCCTTCAACCTGGTTGAACATCAAAATAACGTATCACTGAATAAAAAAGGACAGAATCATGAATAAGGTATGAAAGTTCATCCTACCCTTTTGTTTGCAATTTTATCAGGAGCAGGAAGGGGCAAGCACAAGGGAACATGACCTATTGCTTCACACTGTAAAAAGACCTGTTGTTCCCAACAGAGACATTCAGAACATTTCAGATATGAATCTACTTCAAAGTGGATTCACACCAGCATGTGACCCCTTGTAATGAAAAAGTAGTCAGACTAAACCTACCAATACAGAAATACAATACACCAGTGGAACAGAATGGCCCATCTGCACATCTTTTAGAGCTATTATATGGAATCTTTCTGAAGTTTAGCATTAGATCAATGCATGTAACAGTCTAAAGCAAGCAAGCAGGTTGGTAGCTACCTGTGTAATCAGAACAAGGAAAGTTTCTCAAGTGAAATACAAAGCTTTAGTGTCTGCCTTCAACAAACACACTTTAACAAACACATGTCAGAGTAGACAGGGTAGAGCACTGAGTCTTTCCTGACAGGGAAGGAACAGAAGTGTTGAACTCACAGTGCCTTTTTAGAACCACAGAATTCCAGGTTGCAAAGGACCCCAAGGATCATTAGGTCCAGCCTTTCTTGGCAAAAGCACCATCCAGACCGGACAGTTCAGCAACCTGTCCAGCTGAATTTTAAAAATGTCCAGATTTGGAGAATCCACCACTTCCTTGGGGAGATTATTCCAACTAATTAATGTCATTGTGAAAATTCTCCTCTTGTGCCTAGTAGCAATCTTCCCCAGGATTAATTGTCCCCGTTAGTGTTCTTCTTTTCCATGTGACTCCTTGTAAAAATAGGGGTCTCCATCTTCCCTGCAGCCACACACTGGAATGTGGTGACAGTCTTCACTAAGCACACCACTAAAACCTGTCCCTAAGCACTACATTTACACATCTCCTAAATGCTCCAGGGATGGTGGCTCCACCACTTCCCTGGGCAGCCTGTTCCAATGCTGGACAACCCTTTAAGTGAATAAATGTTCCCTAATATCCCATCTAAAGCTCAAGGCACAACTTGAGGCCTTTTCTCTTATCTTACCACTTCCTACATGCAATTTCCTCCACTATAGACTACTGAGCATTTAAAAGAAATGTTGAAAGATTTTAGTGGTAATGTATATGAAAACATTCTTTTCCCTTCAATTCACGTCTTTTTAAATAGGCTAAACATGTAAGTCTTAATAGTGACTGTTTAAGTGTTAATTACTTTTATGCCACAGGAATTCTCTTTGTGTCCTAGTTTCCCAGCACAGTTCTCAACCATAAAATTATTTCAAAACATTAATTTTCTAACTCAGACAATAGACATGATATTTTCCACACATGTAAGTTAACTGAAACTGAAACAAGTGAAGCACGATTGGTTCCAACCAGCACCAGAAAAAGCTTAAGATCCCACCTTTTACACACAATCATACTGAGATCACTGGTGACCACAGAAAGAGTCCAAGACAAAACACAGCAAGCACCAGTACCTTAAAACCATTTTAAACTTGAAGATGGGTCTCTAAAGTGTTCAGGGAGATTTGCAGGGACAATGTTGGCACCACGGATCAGAAAAGAATGATGGATAGAAACAAATACAAAACTCAGGGCACAGAGAAGTGCTTCCCACACGCCTGACCAAAGCTGCTGTGCTCCTTAAAGAGAAGTGCAGTGGAATTAAAGAGTATTCTAACCAATAATTTGGCTTCAGGTAGATGCCATGTGTCCAGCATTCCAGACATCAGTACTAACTCCTTAAAGTCTATATAAAACTTCCTAAAATAGAAGTAGTGTTATTAGTAGTTACATATTAAAAGAGGAAGGATGCATCCAGAAAAACTTATACCATCCTAATGCTTCTTCCCATTTTATTGCCTCTCTTCAGCTATTTTCATTTCTTAAAAAAGAAAATTACATTTCCTTGTTGCTGCATGTATCCCAGAGAATTCATCAGTTTATCAACTGGCTTTGCTCAAGATGGCCATACATAGTATTAAAACCATGTCCAGCAAAGTGGAAGCTATCAAAGCTTTGATAAAACCCAGACCAAGCAACACTGATTAGTCACCAGATTATCGATCAGAAACTCCTCCTCAAATACAGAAAACCTCATCAGTAAAAACTGATGAAACACTATTTCTCTAAAATGCCAAACAGGTTGACCTCACTGAATCCCATTATTATCTTGGACTACGCTGCCATTAATCCTCAAAATGTCCCATTACAGTTTAAGAGTTTATTTAAGCTTTCTATGTATCTAGGACATATCCATAAAAATCAAAGACTGTGTCAGCTAAAAGCAGTGCCACCAACTAATTTTGAAATGGTTGCATGTTCCTGGCTATTTAAATTTTTAGTTATTTTATTATTTTCTCGTTCTACTTCAACTGCGTAGCACATCAACAAACCTACATCATCCAAATAACTCCTGCAAAAAAGCAGTACTGCTGCATCCCATGGTCTCTACTCCAAAGAAATCAAACCACCTGTGGTGGGTACGACATAGGAGCTTGTCACCCACATGCCATGCTGCACTGGTATCTGCAATGCACTTAACAGAAATAGAATTAATTGCAATTCTCTAAAGAGCTGATCCATTAGCACTCGAGTGTAAGGCTGTGAGAAAAAAGGAGACGTCAGGGCTAATGCTCAGGCATACCTTCTCTCATGGGAATACTTCAAAATGTTTTTATATAAGGAAGGTTTTTATACCCTTCTGGAACAGTACATAGATATCCCTTTTTATTTCAGGAGCTTTTGTGTCCCACATTTGTTCTAGTCTTATAAATATTGCTCTAAAGAAAAGGTCAATGGCAGAAGCCTACAGATACATTCAATACCAGGCAGACATTTCAAACAGTGAGGCGAGCTAAAGTCTAAAAACTTAAGTAAGCCTAAAAGCCAGATGCATGTGATTAAAAAAAACCAAAACAACAACAAACCAGCATACAAAACCAGCAACCAAAATCCACACAAAATAAAAACACACTACTAAAAAAAACCCACTAAGATGTTAAAACTGAATTTTTAAAAATGGCTAAAAAAATAGAAAAAACAAAATCACCCACAAGACCACATAACCAAACTCTCCCAAATCAAGCAATTGTTTTAATATATAAAATCTGCCATTGTCTCCTTCTTTCTACAAAGGAAAATAGAACATGTATTATTTCAGCTACAGATGGTTTTCCCCATCTTTCACTTCTTCTGAAGTTCTATTAGATAGCTAGAAAAATGTTCTAAGTATGCCAGTTTTTGATTAATCTAAATAACAAATTCAATGTCAAAAAAAGTATTTAACTTACCCTAAAAAGCTAAAGTTTGGTTAATATCCTGGCCAATCCTTGCCTGTGGCTAGTATTACTAAATTTCTACAAGCAGGCACATAATAGCAGATTTCAAATCTTTCTAATGAGGAACTCCACTGTGCTGAACTAGTGGGTGGAAATTGTAATACAGAGTAAAATAAGATAAATTTATAAAAATTAAATAATAGGAAGGTAAAGAGTTAAAAGGTTTTGTAGAAGTCACATGTCACAAACTTGGCAGAGTAATCAGAAGCACTGGTGTAGCATTAATTAACTTTCTTTTAAAAAATGTTTACAAGGTCCTTGTCCAATTGCTTGGAAGAATTACACTGCAAAGGCACAGAAGGCAAATATCTTCTATTAATAGATGCCCAGGTACAACAATGTGTACAGCAAGGTGATAACTGAAGGCAGAGCTAAAGGCTCTCAGTAGCCTCTCCAAGTTCAAATATTAAATGAAATTCAGTGCTGATAAGTGCAAACTGTACACATTAGTCAAAGCACAACCACTTTTATAACACTGGACTTAAAATTAGCTCTCCCTACTCAGCAAATAACTTCTGGTGGCACTGTGCAGAATTCAGCTCAGTTCTCAGGGCTGGTCAGAAAAAGAATGGGAATAGTAAAGAGTGCTCAGTGGAGATACTGAATGAGAGGGCACCATTTTGCCCCTAACAGGCAATAGCTCCTGACATCCCAAATGTGAGGGTAGGATAGCACTACAGCCTTTGTTATAAATCAGAGGTATTCAACTTCTTTGGGGAAAAATTTAAATCTCATCTCAGAGTGAGAAATGGGTAAAAAACCCAGCCTTTTTCTTCTTGGCACAACCAGATGCCTGAAGCATGTTTGCTCTTCACTGCTGATCTCCTCTGTTTCATGATATCCCTGGGCTAGTGCCAAGACAACTGGAAGAGGTTACCCTTCATCCCTACAGCACCCAGACCATGGCATCTGTGTTACAGCTGAGCCCTTGAGAGGAGTAAAACAGCCCCTCCCTGAGGCACCTTCCAGCAGCCACAAACACATCCTATGTCAACCCCTCTCAGCAAAGGATATGGACAGAACAAAACAACCCTTTGTGCTTCCCTTCCTGAAGGGCCAGAGGGTATGGCAGGCTGGACCCCCTGTCCCTGGAGATCAGCCTGCTCTCAGACCTGGGAGCCACTGCAGTGCAAGCACCAGAGCTAGCTAGGATCACTAATGCAACTTAAAGAGCAGCACCCCAAAATGCACATGTATGTATAGGTACAACCCCTCTCCCCCTGGTGCTAAACACAACCTGCACTAATGAGCACATGGTGGGGAAAGCAGCCTGGCCCAAAGATCTCCAATTGGGCTTCACCCATGTGCTCCTAGGGCTGGCTGCCATCACTCACTTTGCAGCTGCAAGATGTCTCTAGCTGCACATAGACTCCTTTGGCTTCCCTTCCTCGCTCATCAGCTGGCTCATGGAAGTCTAAACTGAGGTTAATCAGCAGCCCCTGGCTTCAAAATCCTGCCCTAGGCCAATAGTAAAAGTGAGTTTTGCCCGCACTGAATTACTTCAGTAGAGTATTTTTCCTTGGGATTAGTTAACATTAATGTAAGACGTTCCTTTGGCTGGTAACCTAAAACTATTATGTGAGGAGATTGCTGCTGCCATCTACTGACAGCTTCCTTTATAAACAAAATTTAAAGCAACTTAAACTGAGGTTAGAGTCTAGGGTAAGACAAACTGGTGCAATAGAAAAGCCCAGCATGCACAGACTGGCAGCCAGACTATACTATCCATACAACAGAAAAATGAAACACCAATAATACTTCATATCAGGCACAGATCACCTACAGTGAAGGAAGAGTTTAGCAACAGTATCCTCACAAACTAGTTTACTGCCTTGAACAGAAGAAATCTGATGCACGCCGTAAGTTTTTTGAGGTGGTTTATTTTCTTAATAAAGTGTGGGGGCTTCTTTCTTTGAATACTAATCACTCAGCAATAAAGAAATGTAGGTATACTACTGCCAAGATCAATCTCTAACTCTTTGACAGCATATTCTCTTAGAGTAATATCCCAGTTTAGATTAACATAATCAAAAGGTTCAGTTCTGCACTTGGTTTTGTTTTCCTAAGAGGTCCTTCACTGGCGTGTGTTGTGAAGCAAAAAAGTTTCAGAGGCCAGAAGCTGTTCCAGCTACAGTCAACACCAACTTCAAAACACAAACCACTACGTTTCCATTATTCCCTTCAGTGCAGATTCATGGACTGCAGCAGCAGCCATCTCTTAATGCAGCATGTTAATACACTGGCATCGTTAGCCTTCATCCATCCCTAGGTTTCTTTCATTTGTTAAAAGCTAATATTTAATGAGATAAATAGCAAGTGTTTCACTTGCCATCTACTCAGTTATAGACTGCTACACCACCATTTCAAAGTCTTTCTTGTCTCCAATATAGCTATCAGGCCTTCTCTAACCCAAACCAGACAGCTGTTAGAGTCCTCTCTGAAAACCATAGCTTGCATTTCAAGAACTGCCACCCAAATCCCCCAAAAGAGCACAGTATGGAAAGCTAATCAAGTCCCGATCTTGTAAATTTATATCAAATAGTGAATGCCCACTCATTCCCAGGACTCTCTGCAGTCATGTGAAAAGCTGTTCATCAAAAATATCTGACAGACCCCACACTCTGAGAAACACCACAGAGCAGCACCAAATCCAGTAAGAGCTACTGAACTGAGACAGAACCACATGGGGATGCTCAATAACCTTTTGTTAAATACAGTTACCTAGACAATTATCTAGTGCAAATGAGACTAATACTTGATTACCATCAATTATGTAATTGTAACACATAAATCTATCTATTACACAATTATAATACAGAAATTGCTTCAGGGATAGCAGAGAACGCAACAATTTTTTTTAAAATTAAACTGAGCTAATTCTATTAGATAACACTTACAAATTCAGGGATTTGCTCAGATTAAAAGTTTATATTTATGACCCAAGGGTTTACAAATGCAGGTCAGGCATCACAGGACCCTATGATATTAGCCACTGACAGATACAGAACACAGATGATAAACAAGAAAGCTGGAGAATTTACACACCACAGACATGCAAGCCTACATCAGGCTACACGAGAGCCAATGAACATTAAATAAAAAAATATTATCATTGTGAATTTCTGGCAGGCATTATAGTAAAGATTATTTGTAAAGGCAGAACTTTGGGTTAAGATAATGAGATCACATTTTTTATTAAGTGTTTTGTTTTGGTACTTTCTTGCTTGTTTGACAGATTTATGAATATATTTGTTGTATGCTGGACACAGCTCAGAATGTGAATTTTAAAGAAAACTTCAGGAAAGAACAAAAAGGGTACTGGAGATGGGAAAAACCTTCACAGTAAAAAACAAAAAGGTTACAAAAGGAAGGACAAAATCTGATGCAAAGGAAAGAGTGATGGTCAAAAAAAAAAAAGATAAAAACTGAGAAAAATTGTTTTTGCAAGAGGCCTAATGGATATGACCATATGTCTTCTTTATCAAGAACAGGAGAAGGATATTTAAGTAAATGAAAATGCAAAATTATATTATCCCAGTACAGACTTCTAGGTGATACAGAGCAGGAAAGAGTTGTCTATCTTAAAAAGAATCTGTAAAACACAAAGCCAGAACACAAATACTTAGAAACACATTCCTGTTGAAAGCAATGCTAAAAATTATATGAGCAGCAGGAAGAAAAGTGATGTTTGCTTCAGCCATCAAAAGCAGCAGGAGAAAGAATTTGACAGAAAAGATTAAGCAGCTGTTTGATTCCCACTGAAATTGAATTCATGGCTAAATGCACAGGAAGAGGTCTCTGAAAGGCAAGATGAAAGCACAGTTTGGGCAAACAGGTATTGAGGCAACTTAGTACTGAAGAATATTCAGTTTCAAGTTACATTTTTCTCATATATGCTTTGACTCTAGGTACAGCACAGCATTAATCCCTCAAAAGAATAAAATCAATGGAAGAAGTTGAGAATGTCTGTTGCTTCCATCACCAGCTCATCCTCTGACTATGGCTCCTTTTTCCCCTAGACGGTCACACCAACAAGAGCTGTTTCTTCGCTCTCATTTAGAAGAGTTTATTCAGTGATTAGTAAAAGATTGTTCTGTAGAGTGCAAGGAATAGCAAGAGGACAGGGAAGATTCTGGGATGGAAATGCAATGGAGGACACTGTAAACAAAGCAATACTTCAGATCTCAAACTGAGTAGTGGGCACAGCTGGGGAAGCAGGCAGGTCAAGGACAGGTAGACACAAAAGAGGAAGGAGTAAAGCCTGCTTACACCATGAAAAAACTAAAAGAAGGGAAGGCATGGATCAAGTTAAGCAAGAGATGAAAGAAGACACAGAGGAAAAACCAGGAGAGAAAATGGATTATCTAAGTGAGAACATGTTACAAGAAAGGCCTGACTCCAACAGCAGGAAGGGAAGAGAGGGCTTTACTGAGTGGAGAACAAGTCAGTCATATCTAGAGGGGGGAAGGAAAAGCAGCAAGAAAATGGAAGGAATCAGATGGCAAAAGGGCAGTAGGGCTTGCCAGAATCCTGTTAGGAAATGACAGATGTAAAGTCTTCCAGTTCATAATAAAAATAGAAGCAATTGATTATTCTCACTCCTCAATGGTTATAAATTGCATTTTCAAGTACTGCTGGAAAGCAGACTGCAGCAACAGTCAGCACACAGACCTTTGTGATCCTGCACAGAGCCCTGGGAACAAAATCCCAGTGTGCCCTTGCTACCCAAAGGAGAGGTGGGTTCTGCTGTCACAGGGCTTTGCACTGGCATTATGCACATCGAGCTCAGCAGGGTTCTAAGGGTAGAGTTTACAGCATTCATCTAGCACAGTTCTCTGCACAGCATTCTCCCAATCCAAAATGGCTAAAACCATCATGAACCCTCGACCAAAAAAAAAAACCTATTTAAATTAAGGCATGCAAAAATATAAGCATCCTGTGCTAGTATTATCATTAAAGCCACCACGGAAATGAGATTTTTTTAAGAAGAGCTGTTAAGAACTTCTTCTGTGTCTAACAAAACTAAACACTGAAGTCAGTGAAGAAAAAGTTAAGTCCCAAATAAGAAAGATTTAAAGAGATCCCTCAATCCTAAGCTAAAATCCTCTTATAAAGCTATAAAAAATATATAATTAATACATCAGACTCTTTTATCCTTGTAATTTATTAAAAAAATATGAAGGATGAAGCATTCAAATTATAATTATGAACAAAAGTATCTATGCTAAAGCAAACAGATATTAAAGTAGTTGTGATCCCATAAGAAGTTTGAACAGAGAGAAGAGTGATAACAACCCTTTGCCTCAGGAAGAGAAGAAGAAAACCTCTGTTCCCAGAGATAAAGATGATCTCAGAGATAAATAAAAAGAACCTTTACTCTTAAACAGCTCATCTTTAAAATAATACTCCATAAGTTAACATAGCCCATAAACACAGCTATAAAAAAGCTGTAAAAAATAAGAGAAACTTCACAATTGCAAGATTTCCAGGCAGCTGCTATTTGTAAAAATTAAAAGCCATGAAATAACTGTTTTCTTATAGAGAAGTCTCCATAAATTGACAAGAGGACTACTCTCCCAAAGTAAACTAAAAAAAGGCTATTCTAAAAGTAATAAATTAATTAAATAATTTCTATATATTGTTAATANCAAAAAAAAAAACCTATTTAAATTAAGGCATGCAAAAATATAAGCATCCTGTGCTAGTATTATCATTAAAGCCACCACGGAAATGAGATTTTTTTAAGAAGAGCTGTTAAGAACTTCTTCTGTGTCTAACAAAACTAAACACTGAAGTCAGTGAAGAAAAAGTTAAGTCCCAAATAAGAAAGATTTAAAGAGATCCCTCAATCCTAAGCTAAAATCCTCTTATAAAGCTATAAAAAATATATAATTAATACATCAGACTCTTTTATCCTTGTAATTTATTAAAAAAATATGAAGGATGAAGCATTCAAATTATAATTATGAACAAAAGTATCTATGCTAAAGCAAACAGATATTAAAGTAGTTGTGATCCCATAAGAAGTTTGAACAGAGAGAAGAGTGATAACAACCCTTTGCCTCAGGAAGAGAAGAAGAAAACCTCTGTTCCCAGAGATAAAGATGATCTCAGAGATAAATAAAAAGAACCTTTACTCTTAAACAGCTCATCTTTAAAATAATACTCCATAAGTTAACATAGCCCATAAACACAGCTATAAAAAAGCTGTAAAAAATAAGAGAAACTTCACAATTGCAAGATTTCCAGGCAGCTGCTATTTGTAAAAATTAAAAGCCATGAAATAACTGTTTTCTTATAGAGAAGTCTCCATAAATTGACAAGAGGACTACTCTCCCAAAGTAAACTAAAAAAAGGCTATTCTAAAAGTAATAAATTAATTAAATAATTTCTATATATTGTTAATAATAAAAAAGTTATAACAAAAAGAAGTATTCTAAAATTTTATTCTAATTCTTATTATTCTATTAATAAAGTTTTCTTTATAATCTTTTCAAGTTTTGAACCTGCTTTGCCTTCCTCCTAATCCTATCTCACAGCAGAAAATGAGTAAGTATATTCTAATATGTGCACTAGCATNAAAAAGTTAAGTCCCAAATAAGAAAGATTTAAAGAGATCCCTCAATCCTAAGCTAAAATCCTCTTATAAAGCTATAAAAAATATATAATTAATACATCAGACTCTTTTATCCTTGTAATTTATTAAAAAATATGAAGGATGAAGCATTCAAATTATAATTATGAACAAAAGTATCTATGCTAAAGCAAACAGATATTAAAGTAGTTGTGATCCCATAAGAAGTTTGAACAGAGAGAAGAGTGATAACAACCCTTTGCCTCAGGAAGAGAAGAAGAAAACCTCTGTTCCCAGAGATAAAGATGATCTCAGAGATAAATAAAAAGAACCTTTACTCTTAAACAGCTCATCTTTAAAATAATACTCCATAAGTTAACATAGCCCATAAACACAGCTATAAAAAAGCTGTAAAAAATAAGAGAAACTTCACAATTGCAAGATTTCCAGGCAGCTGCTATTTGTAAAAATTAAAAGCCATGAAATAACTGTTTTCTTAAAGAGAAGTCTCCATAAATTGACAAGAGGACTACTCTCCCAAAGTAAACTAAAAAAAGGCTATTCTAAAAGTAATAAATTAATTAAATAATTTCTATATATTGTTAATAATAAAAAAGTTATAACAAAAAGAAGTATTCTAAAATTTTATTCTAATTCTTATTATTCTATTAATAAAGTTTTCTTTATAATCTTTTCAAGTTTTGAACCTGCTTTGCCTTCCTCCTAATCCTATCTCACAGCAGAAAATGAGTAAGTATATTCTAATATGTGCACTAGCATTTAGCCAGCACTAAACCCACCACATTAATTACTGCATTAACCAAAAAAAATCTCAAATTAGCAAACCAAAACCACTACACATTCAAAAACGCCTTCAGAGCATAACATGAGGGGAAGCAAAACTGGTTCTTTAAAAAAAGACCAAACATAAATAAGGGACATTAAACATATATGAGATCTCTCACTGACCTGAATGCATGACTACAGTAACAGGAAAACACCTAACACTGAGGCAGAGTCAAAGCCCACGTGGCAGCATCTCTTCTCTCAACACAACCAAATTCATTTGAGTTCTTCACTAAACACTGACTGATATTTACATGTTTCTGGATTGTCAGGTTTCTGGTGGAACCGACAAAGGCGTGGAACCTCCCCTGTGGGCTCTGTGAGGGGGGTTCCCCTTGTGGCTTCTGTGCCAGGGATGGAAGAACGGATGAGACTCTTGGTTTCTCTGCCTTCAGTCTATTGCCTATTTTTCTCTTATCAGCCGCCTAGTGCACCAGACTTAGCACACCAGAAGCAAGGCACAAAATGGTCACAAGACACACAGATTCAAGGTCTTTTAAAGCTATTTCACCCAATTAACTCTTAAAACATACTTTGTTTCTACTTTTCTAGCAATAACTTTTATTAATCTATTCATGTAACACCTACACTGTGGCTTTCTCTAAACAATAACTTTGTGCCACCAACATTGCAGAAAACAGAGTAGATAAAGAAACAAGGAGATGAGACAATGCCCAAAATCCTTCATCTTGCCTCCTATCTACTCTCATACTAAAATTCCAAAACTCTAAAATTTTCACCCTATGATAAACTACATAACTATCTACCACTACCCAATTCACACACTTGTAGATTCTAACTCATCCCAAAGTCTTGGCAGCTTTCTCCAGGGATGCAGGTTAAAAGCAGTGTTCTGTTGAGGGTCAGGGCTTCTCAAAACAGGCAGAGAAGCATTCTCTGTGCCCTGGACTCCAACACTGGATAGTTATAAATTTATATGCACATGTGTATTGTTATATACCTAACATTCCAACAGCCAGAGGACAACTCACATCCCATTTAAGTGCAGGCAGAAGCAGAGACAACACTGGGGCTGTGAACACTCAAACACACTGGGACTTCTGAAGCATGAAGGGGTGATGAGGCTTTCAGAACCACCTGTACCACAGTTTTGTACTTTTTCCACTTCCTTCTCCATTTAGCACACTTCCTACCGCAAATCCAAACCTTACCAACACAGGAACAACAGACTTCACTGAAACTTAAGGGACATAGATTCACTTACCTGCTCCTCAGCTGGCAGAACGTGCTCATAACTAATATCATACATGTAGTTTATAGCCAGAGTAAAACCACATTGAGCAATGACATTCAACCCCGAAGCCATGCTACATTGTGCAGCAGCACTTATTCAGCTGCTCGGTCTTTAAACTGACACAGAACATGCTCTAGAAAATTAAAATCACTGCTGAAAAATGGTTTACAATAAGTACATCCTTAGCCAGAAGAGACACTTTTATTTCAAGATGCCCTGGAGAGATCACTGACTTACAGAATGCTAAACCACACACACACACACACACAGAGAAACTTCATATTCTAACAGATCAGAAAAGATGTTGCAGCTTAAATATGTATAAAACAATATCATTCTGTAAGAATATTTTAAAAATATCAAACTGGATAGAAAAATATGAAAACTCTACAGCTATGAAATGGTGAAAATACATTGTGTGTGCTTGCCTGATGCAGATAAGATTCTATTATACATTCACACATTTTTATGGCAGAGCTCACATACAACTATGCCATGAAAACCCAAATAATATTCTCACAGCTGCATTACAATGTAATTCACATCCAAAATTCAGGAGTATGTCATTATTCTATTATTTCTACCTTGCCTGTTGTTCTCTGATTATTGATTCATGAGTCAATTTTAAATCTCACTTTCGGGCTTTTTTTTTTTGCCAACTGTTAATAACACATTACAGTTGCAATAAATGCTGTAACAGTGTAATTTATGTTAAGCTTCCACATACATTACAGTAAACCTTGTTTCTATTGACAGCATAACCATTCAGATTTGCTCTTTAAACTCATCTACAAAATCTCAAACCCAACAATGTACTTGGTTTAACAAAATTTATTTCATTACAAGAGGAGTCTCAAAATATTCACCACCTTTTACATAATTCTCTCTGGCATTAGGTGTATTACAGCACTCTAATTTACATCTGTGTAGTTAAGTCCATGGATTGGCTCTGGCCAAAATAAATCCCTTGGTTTTAGGGGGCGGGGTGGTCAGGAAACAAGCATATGGATTTACTAGAGTATGAATGTGCCATACAAGTTTGCCACCACAACATTGTTTAGATTACAGGGAAAGAAAGGATGTGTTTATAATTTTGTGAAATATGACTTCTAATGCAAGATAATTTCAGCACTCATAGCAGCTTTTATTTTAATTTTCAATACTGTCATCTGTAAACTAAACTTTTCTTTCTACATGGTAATTTTTAAAAACCAATACATCACAAGAATCTCAAAAGGCAACTTTTCCTACACAAAAGCAGAATTACTTTATTGACTTGGTGCATGGACGAACTGACCTGACAGACTGGAATGGTTACCTCCACAGGATCATTAAACCACAAGCTATGCAAGATTTACACAATGGACACTAATGATTCTCCTAGAGAATCCACTACAGACCATTGATCAATAGTCCATTCTTAAATAAATTCCTAAATACGTATTCAAAAATAAGCAGCAATGTCAACATGTTTACTCAATAGAACATAATGGGACCTCTGGAACTATTACTGAGATGCAAAAACGTAATTGTACTTCTTAGTGTATCCTTTTTGTGGCTAGATTGCAAAGTAATTTACAAATCTGCTTAAGTATCAACACTGCTATTTAGGAATATTAGGATATGGGGAAATGAACCATAGATGGGTTAGGTAGCTTCTTTCTTTACATTACGAGCAATGACTCCAAATTCACACATATATGGAAAATAACAGTTTAGGCTGAAATCCAACCCTGAATTGGCCTAAGTATTAAGAAACTGAAAAAGGCCAAAGTTATATGTTTATTTCTTTCGTGAAAAGAAAAACACAAAATTATTCCCAAGAACCTATGAACAGAAAACAAAAAGGAAGTGAAACAGCATGACAAAAATATGCTCTGTTCTCTTGCTTTTTGTTGGTTTATATTGGGGTGTTTTCCTCAAAAAAACTGTTGCTATAAATCGTGATCTGCAATTAAAACAAAAAATGATACTGCAATCCTCAAAGAGATCCAAAATTTTTAATCAAAAATACCCTCCTATGCTAATGAAAAAAGGTACATAAATGTCTAATACTTATACACATTAGCAACTGATGCTGAGTAATCATTCTCCCAGTATCCCACTCATGTTCCAGAAAAAAGTACCTCCCAGGCTCCAATTGGGTAGAAACTAAGTATATAACCCACTTGCCAGATACTTTAGGTGAGTCACAAAGTTGCCAAGTTCCACAAGAAATATTTTGGACTGGGATCCATAAGAATTGGTTCAAGACCAGCACAATGGCCAACTTTTCTCTGGAAGCCCTGTCACGCACTGGGTTCCCCAGCCCAGCCACATTGCTGACCACAGCTTTATGGAGCCCCTTTCCCAACTCTGCCTTCAAAAGCAACTTACACTGAGTGTGTCCACAGGATGCAAAGGCACATCTGCCAGCTCCTGGGAAGTGGACACGAAGCCCACACACACACAAACTCAGGATTTGAGGATTTCACACAGGAAGGTATCAGCAAAATATGCTTCCCACAGGGGATCGTACCTAGGGTTGGTCAGGCTGCCACCCACCCTCCACTCTATAATTGCCTCTTCTTAGCAGGACTGGGGGAGAAAGTAAAATTTAAATGCTAATGGGTTAAGATGAAGACAGGGATGTTACTTGCCAATAACCATCACAGGCAAAACAGGTTCAACCCAGGGATAATGAATTTAAGCTTATGTCAATTAAAATAGAGCCGGACAATAAGAAACAAAGACAAGAACTAAAACAGCTTCCTCCAATCCCCTTCTGCCCAAGGTACAGCTTCACACTCCTTCATTCTCAGCTACTCAACCTCCTCCTCCACACCTCTTAAGTGGCACAAGGGAGATAGGGAATGGGGTTGTAGTCGGTCTGTAACAGCTCCTCTCTGCCACTCCCTCCTTGTGCTTTTGCCCTGCTCCAGCATGGAGTTCTTCCTCCAGTGTGGGTCCTCTCCATGGGCCACAGCTCTTTTCAAAAGAACCAGCTCCAACATGACCCAGCCATGGGCTACACATCATTCAGAGTATATCCACATGCCTCTGTGTGGCCACCTCCACCTGGAACAGATCCTCTCCTTCTCTGACTTTAGTGTTTGCAGAGCTATTTCTCACACTTCCCTTTCCTAAATACATTTTGCTATAACAAATAGCAAAATGCATTCCTAATACATTTCTTAAATACATCTTCCTAATACATCACTGCTATAATTTGGCTATCTGCAACCAATGTAATATGGTTGGGAAAAAACAGAGGGAAAAAAAAAAACAACAACAAAAAGAACCACCTACCTACCCACACAACACAAAACCACACCCAAGTCTAGGAAGGAAAAAAGTTTCACTAACACCAGCAAATGCTAAGTTGTATCTCAGTTCAAAATAACTAACTGCAATGCTAGACCAAAGAAAATAAATGTCCTTAAGATGCCTAACGGTTTGTCATCCTGCATCTAAATATGAAAAAGTGGAAGAATGAACCACATTTTCTCCCTACACTGAAAATTTATTCCTGCACTACTTAAGATTTACAGCACTGATAAGTTGGGAGGCATTCTTTGCAATTTCATAGAGAAGATTCTTCTTACACCAGTAGCATAATTTATGAACATCTGAACTAAAATGAGAATCTGCCATTAAACTATAAATATTTGTATATACAGGCATGGCCATGCCCCTGAGAGCAGTTAATAAATACTAACAAATCAGTCTTTTGCTTCATGGCAGTGACTTCCAGAGTTATTTGTTCAGCATTCAGATGATCTCCCAAAACATCAAAGTTACTTTTCTTTCATGTCAAGCCATAAGCCAAGTCAGACTCCAACAACAAAAAAAAAGGAACATGTCTTCACTAGTGCTGTTTGGGACACATCTTTCACACACTGCATTAGCAGCCTACTGAAACCTTTGCTAATTCAAGCCAACAGCAGAAAACTGGCAACCATGCTTATTAAGATGCTTAATATATTTCATCATAAAACTATTTTTTGTTTTTATACTGGCAAACTAGCTCTCAAAATTTAAACTATGACTTCATATGTCAAGAATCTGCTTTAGATGGGAAACCTATTCATTTCTAGGATGATATAAGAAAAAAAAAATACAGGGTACACTCCCTTCTGTCCTCACAGCACACAAATTGCTTTGGTTTTTGCTTAGTATGGCTATAAATTACATCTTTTGAAACATGGTTATGAGATTCAAGAGAGATTTGTCTTTGTCAAAGAAGCTATCCTTTATAGCACCCAACAGATGAAGCCTCTGAAAGTGACTGTTTTACAAATTCCTGGGATATAAGCTGACTAGGAAGTGCTACATCATTTAGTTTGATCCATCATAAGACATTGCCCTTTAATCACTCAGTGGTCTCTGTACTGAGTCTGGTACTCTGTGACATTTTAAAACTAAGCACCTGCTATATCTAACCACACTTGGGTCTGTGATCAGACTCATTTGTCTGACTTCCATTTCCAAGTTGCTCTCTTATTGTGATCTCCCTAATTAAAGAAAGTACTTGATAAGATCACCTTTTGAAAACACTGACATTAATCATGTCACTAGTCTTTTTATAAGCTAAGATTTGCCAAATTTCCTTGTTTTTTCCTTAACTTCCACAAATTTTGAAAACTTGTTTAAACAAAGAAATCAGAATAAGATACAGTTTTCTAGCACTAACCCGGATGTAGAGTGAAAAATCACCCACCTATTTATCTAGTTTCATCAAACTGCAGCATTTCAAGGGGAATTCCCATTTATTTCCTGCAAGCCTAAATCATTTCAGCAACAAGCCACTAATTAGTGTCTCACTCTCCAAGTTCCTCAAAATGCAGCCTTGAATTTCAAAAGCCTAAGTGGACCTAGCAGTTGATTTCCACAAAACTCACCCACTCCTTTCTTCACTGTTGCGAAGTTGATCAAAACATTTCCTTAAAATGTTTCCCAAAATGCCAAGGCTCCCATGAAAATAGGGCACTTGGAGAAATGTGACATAGAAGAGAGTGGTTTCAAATTTAAAGCCCTTCACTAAAAATTTCTGCAGAAACACAGCAGAATGATAATGCATGAAGGTATGACAAAGGTGTGGCCATGAGCTTGCTGTTACATACATTAAATTTTTCAGACCATTTACCACCCAGGGATGGTGGATGAAACTCAAGCCAGAGAGCCCCTTACGTCCTACTGTCTCCTTTTGTTTGCAAACATACTGAAATCTCACAGCCTCCTGAAGAGTGCTTTGAAAGCAAACACTGCTTTAAAAGTGCACCATATGTGCACATTCATTACTATATTAAGATAAGCCACTATGTCACATGGAAAAATCTTTCAACAAAACATACAGTCTGCCCAGCAGCGCAATCATTTCCATCCAACTGCTGGTCCATACAGTACAAAAATACCCTGGAAGCCAATTATAAAGTATTTACTGTTAACAGGTGAGCATCTCAAGCTGCACACTGTCCCCAACTCTTTGCAGTCCAGTGCTATTTTCAGGCAACTACAGAAGCATGTCCATAGCATCAGCCAGAAAGGGTAAGAAAAAGGGCAATTCCACACCTAGTGCTTGTTCATTCCAGAAGATGAGTGGCCTCAACTCCTAATAAAGCCAATGACAGATGAGAGGGCACTCAGCAGCCCGTGCAAGGCTTTCCACCCCGTGTCAGGGTCAGAGCTTATTTGAACCAGGCTCTTCATATTAGGCATATAACTGCCTTTTACAACAAAGGAAGAGAAAATACCACTCCTTACAACAGATTTAGTTACAAAATCAAATTAAAAAACTGTAGTCAGGGTCTGAAATTGCATCTTGAACATTGCCACAATGCTTCATTTAGCTGTGAGATTTCGTTTTCATTATTCCAGTGGATTTGGTGAAGTAATTCTGGATTTAGACCTGTGTATGTTATGAGCAGACCCTGGGCATACACTATTTATGATTCAGCTAAAGGATGTTGATATCATGAAGAAGAGACAGCGTTACAGACAGCAAACAATGGATTTTTTTTTCATTTCCACTCTTCTAATAATAGTGATTTATATTTTTTGTCCCTAAAAGCACAATGCCAATATAGCTAAGATTAAAAAGGATTACTCAAGTTCTCACGTTAGACTAGCACATCCAGAAAAGCAGTAGGAAAATGAATCACCTTATTTTTCATTAGAGAAAGCAGATTTCCTTTCAGTCAGCACCATCTTTCCCTCGGTTCTGCATGCAAAGAGGTAAGAGATTACAAAAACAACCTTTTGTCTTCACACATTAAATGCTTCTCAAAAAGGTGAATTAGTTATAAAGGTCAGAAAAGAAAATCATTACCACCCAAAACAAGACAGCTTAACTCAGTGGCTGCCTATGTCAGATGTCAAATAACTTCCCAGAAGGTTTCTTCTACTCTGCAGCCGGGAGAATTGGTGACTGCAGCACACGCTCAACACTTTTTTCTCAGCTTTTCTCCCTCTTCCTCACAAGGGAGCAGAAACAGGCACTTTAGCATGTAACACCTTTTGCTTCCATCATTTCAGGAGGTCAAAACTAATCCATGTTAAAACTGAAAAACATTCACTACTACACTTACATTAGCACATGCTAATCTAAACTTACAATTTTCAGAAGATAAAAAAAGAGTAAAACGAGGCCTAAATATTTACAGTCACTTTCTATTACTATTTTGCTATACTTTTAAAAAGTGCTCTAACCAGTGGAAATAACATATTTTTGTTTATAGACACATGCAGGCATGTAAACAAACTTTTGAGAATGGGGAATGTTTCACAACTTCACAGTCAGTGACAAAAAACCTTGAAAAGTTACTCTTCCATAAAGAGATGATTTTTAATATTGTAGTATTTTTCTTTTTAAAAACACACTTGTAGGTGTATGACAGATACATAAACCTATTATAAACATACACAGATATAAGTCTCACAGACAAATGTGACCTCTTTAGAGATCACTTCTTAAAAGAGGAAGAAATATTTTTAAACGAGATGTATTCTTTTGCATTTTTGAAGGGGCACATGAAATCCTGTACCTGCAGACAGCAGGCAGCCTGGAAGAACAGCTGTACCTTAAGCTCATATAATTCTACAGCTGCCTCTGAGGAAGTCTTGTACTTCCCTAAGCTAGCCACCATTACAATCATTATATTGAGCAGAAGGATGTCTTGTTCCAGTAAATAAATATAATAAACATAACTTATTATGTTTAAATTGTTTAAGATTATTTCAATTAAGATGTTCCAATAGGCAACATTTGAAAAAGCAGAGTACCTTTTTCCTCTCAAGTGAGAGGCTTACAGTTGTAGGCACTGGGACTTAGAATAACTGTGTTCAGTAATAACCTGGGGGTGTTTCTTAGAAAAGGAACTGAAGTTCCTGCATCTTTTCAGACCTACTAGTGCAAGGATAACACAGAAAATAACGTAATATAAATTGATGCACATCCACCAACTAAAAACTTAAAGTTATCAGATCCAAGTATGTAGCTTTAGAGTACAAGTACGGGATTCTGCTAAGACTAAATTCCATCCCCCAGAACTCTCTGGGCACCAGAAGGAAGGAAACCCATTCACACTGCAGCTTCTTCAGTTAAAAGATATTTTTCTATAGGATTGGGAAAGTCATTACCTTGTACACGTGAAAAATAAGCAAATCCAAAGATTAGTCGGACTAACAATGACAACCCTATCAGTGAACAGGACACACAGTGACCAACATGTCCTGACAGAAAGGACCCTTCTTCTCAAGGGGTCATAATATGATTTCTGGGAGCCAGAAGGATTTACTTGGTAATAGGAACATCATGCATAGCTCCCTAAAACTTTGCTAAAATCTACCACTGGCCATGGCACAGGTATCCCATGATGCTGGGCTACAGAAATGTTTGGTATCTCTCCAGTAAATGTAAGGGTTTTAACAGTATTAGCAGTAATAGCATTCAACATAACCATAAGTAACAGAAAATTCAAAAACATCCTCAAACATCAGATATCAACCAGGCAGGGCTTGGCATGGTGCCTACAATGAGTACACAGGGTAAGTAACCCTGGTGAGGAACTCAAGGCAGACAGAAGTGAGTGCTTCCTAAAGCCGCCTGCCCAGGAAGCTTGCTGCACAGTTCACAGGAAATTGTGGCTAATTATCATTAGAAAATACATGTTGTGGTTTTACCAGGGCATGTATAAAATACTCTGAAAATGTGGCACAGAACTTGCTCTGCCCCTTATAGCTGAGTCTGTGCTGGGTTTGTTTGGGGTTTTTTTCTAACAGAATAAAAGTAAATACAATCACAATGAAGATCAACTGGGACAAATGAAGATAAAACATTTGCTGTTGCTGAAATTATTGTGTTAGGACTGATTTTACCACCAAACATGAGCTATTTTCTAACAGCTACTGAGGGAATAGACATTTATTCAAGCTTACTGGAAATTGAAAGACATTTAAAATATGGTCATAAAAGCCTGAAGAAAGCTGCAAAGGAGGTGTGAAGTGAGTAATGGAAAATCTATACCGATAAAAGAACACAGTCTTTAGAGATGGGAGGGGTAATTTCTGAGGAACTGGGTATCTAATTTTTAAAACATGGCAACCAGTGACTGGTGACTAGCAGTTACTAGCAGAGAAAAACCAGTCTTTGTTTACAGGGGAAAAAAAAAGTCATGTTAAGGACTTTGTACTCTTTCTCATGAAAAATATTTGTATATGACAAAGGAAACTTGAGCAAATTAGTATTAAGTTTCATTATTTAGAAAGGTATTTAGAGCCAGTCAAGCACCAGTAATGAAGAAAACAAAAAAGCGAGGTGTATGTGATTAGTGAAACCAAGCTAACAACTGCACAAAGCATGCACAGCAACCAGTTTTCAGTGGTTTTCAGTGCAAG
Organism: Leptocoma aspasia; assembly: GCA_013399835.1. NCBI lineage: Eukaryota > Metazoa > Chordata > Aves > Passeriformes > Nectariniidae > Leptocoma > Leptocoma aspasia. Next base: position 26,083 of record VXAX01000616.1, on the reverse strand, counting down.
TCATTTATACCTATTCATTTTTTTATCCCCGACCACTCTGCAAATCTTCAGGTTTCCTTCCTTGTCAAAACACACCTGGTGGGCATCTGGCCAGCAATGCCAGATCTTTGGCATTGAACCTCATGGGGCTGCCAGGGAAGAGGATGAAGGTAAGTAAGAGATGGAGGGGGACAGTGATGGTACTACCTAATCTGTTGAAACTGAGCAAAATCTAGACAGCAGATGTGAAGGTCAACTGAAAAGTTAAAACAAAAAACTCAAAAAGATGCCATTATTTATTGTGGTTTCCATTCTATTGGATGGACTCCAAACATTACTTTCTTTTCATAATATGTGCACAGTGTAAGTAAGAGGGGAAAAAAACCCAAAGTCACTTAGGTAACCCCTCACATTTCTTAAGAAAAATTTAGTTTCTTTTCAGTAGCTCTAGACTCTCAGGCAGAAGCTGTAATTTTATGCAGCATTTTCATAGTTAATTAATACCAGCAAAAATATATTTTGGCTATAGACATATAAACAACTAGAAAGCTCCAAGATGCATTTAGGAGACAAGGGGAAGAGGGTAAATTGCTTTTTATTTCTATCTCCTTCACACGAACAATAGCTCTAATAGAATACCAAGTGCTAACTATAGAAGTCCACAGTTCTAACAGTTTTCAGTTCTTTTGGAACATTTTCTTCTGTCATTTCAGGAAATGAGTTGTGCGTTTCTCTCTCCCCCCCCCCCTCAAAAAAACCAACTGAAAACACCACAACAGCTTTTATTTCTTGGAAATATATATACCGAATTTAATGAAAAAATTATACTTGGCACATAGAAGACATCTTTGTTTCCTTCTCAAAACATCTCCTCTGTTTATTGGAAAATACTTTACCATTAAGTTCCATAGGAACCTTGAACACCGGATATCTGGAAACAAATACTTTTGTCCAAATTGCAGTAAACATAGCACCATTTCATACTGCTGCAAGGATGAGAAGATAAGGCCAGAAAAGTAGTTCTAGAGATCTTCCTTTTAATCCCTGCAGTATTCCATGCTTTTAATATCCAATGCTTATGTAAAGGCTTTTCTCAAAAAAAGAAATCTTGTATGACCCTTGTACAATCAAGCAAGTGAAGCCTGTCAGATGGATTTTAATACTCCTATGCAGTCTAAGAAAAAAAAGAAAGCTGCCCAATCCTCAGTACATGGGCTTCAGAAGCCAGTTTCAGTCTCTAAAGCAGAAGCCTTTATTCTTCAGAGAGCAACACTGGCATCTTATTCTGGTGGAGAACTACAACTCCTAAAAATTCCTGATCCAGTTCCTCTCAACTGTTGAGCTGAAGGAGAAGCTACATCTTCTGCACTCTGTCTTTCTGTGGGCCCTTTCATTCCTACTTTTACCTTTACATTCACTTTCTTTTTGAATTTATCCCTCAAGCAATGGTCACTGCTGTGTCCTGTAATTGCCAGTAGCCACACCACAGCCAACTCCAATAGCTGTATGTCAGTGAAAGCAAACCAAACTTAACTACTACTTTGTACATGTGAAAAATAGCCAAGTCAAAAATATGATGTTCTGAAGACAAATCTCCAAGTAATTTTTTCTGCCTAGGGGGGTTCTACAGAACTAAAAGCTCTTTAGTTTCCCTTCCATTATCAAATACCCTGGCAAGCAAGGAAGAGAATATGTGCAAGCAGTCCCAACATCTATCTAGGCAATAGAAGGTACAGATCCAACTTTTCTGTTCATTCCCACACATACACCTTCTTTCTCGTTTTCCCTTGAGCATCAGCAGCTATACTTCTTTTATCCCATCTTCATAATCTTCTTGAAATAACCTCATAACTTCACCAGTTATCTCAAACCTGACCTACAATTTCCAGCACAAGGATGCTGTTGTGCCCAAAATGAGCTACCAGAGGCTACACCATGCAGGTGCAGCTGGCTGCCAATCTTTCATAAATTGACAGCTGTGGAAAGATGACCCATACAGCACTCACAAATAGGATATTTATTATAGACTGTAATCTTACACTATGAGCATATGCATCATTGAAGACCAAATCCATCCAAAGATGCTGGTTGGGCCACAGGACACACGAAAGCCAGCCACAAGAGACCCTTGCAAAAGGAACTTAGCAATGTATGCACTGCCAGTTCCAAACAGTCTCCATATGCTGAACAGAATTAATTCTTCATTTTGTTTTACAGCCACAGACTGTATTTTTAAAAACAGAGAAGACAGTTTTTGCAATAGGCCTATTTGCTTTTCAAGAAAAACATCAAAGCTTGGCAAGCTAAACCATTTCTGTGGTCTCCAACTGTGCACTGTTTTGCTTTGGCTGCTTCCCTCTTAGAGGGATCTCTTGCACACCTTTCACACAGCTCATTGGTACCCTTCTTGTTTTAGAGAACAATGTTCTAGAAATGCAACAGCAACCAACCTCCTCACTGGTTTGTGAAGCAATAAGTTCCAGCCCCTTTTATAAACACCTTATAAATCTATCCTAAATAGCATCTTCATCTACTTACAGTTATTCTGGATTGCTTCAATCTCTGAGTAGCATAAAGAAAATCAGAACCTATGAGTCTGGTCACAGATGGAAAACCTTGAAAACTGCCAGTAATTGAATAAAACCTAAGTTATCAAAGCAAATAAAGGTCACTGGGTAGACTAATTATGCTTAAATTCAGTCATTATTGTAATGCACAGACATCTGTACTCCACATAGAACTGCAAAACACAGAAGGTCAGGAGATGAGACAAGTTGTAAACTGCTATTAAGAAAGCATTTGCTTCTAGCAAAGGAAAAACAATGCCAGGTAAACAGAACACACCAGGCTTCTGGACAGGCTATTAAAAGGAAAAAAGAAGTTCCAGGAGGAGATGTGCATATTGATTTTGTTATTTTCCCCTCCAGGGGCGATGATACATATCTGGCACTCATCTATCAGTAAAATAGTAACAGCCTAGAATTCCTTTTATCACATCTGTGCACCACTAGCTCTGCATAGGAGCCATAAGATGTAAATCACAGGGGACAGTAAGAGCAGGACACAGCAGTAAAACCCTTGAGACAGCACACTTGGGTACATATCAGCCAGTATCTAGAAATGCAAGGGGCAGGGCCAGCAGTTCCACAGCAATAACAATCAAGGTGCCTGTTTCCTGGAAGTTTGCCAGAGAAACTGAACTAATCTGACAGTGTCTGAATAGTATTCAGACCTAAAACATGTAAAAGATCCTGGGATTCAAACTTTGGTTTGACTTAGTGACTCAATGACCATCCAAAGGCCATCACAACAATAAAATTAAAGGTAAACAACCCCAAATGACATGTCTGTCTTCAGCTGCAGGACTGGGTCTCCTTAAAGGACCAGAAAGACTTTCTAGCTCAAAAATCCACTTCCCTTCTGTCTCCATATCAGACTAAAACTGTCAGTCAGGGAAATTACTTAGTCATACAGTGCCTTTAAATGTTTGTCCTAGATAATTTCTTTCCTAGCATGAACTCAAATAGAAAAGATATTATCTTCAGTTATTTAACACCAGTGGTTCAGGAGACAGGCATTATTTAATGCTCATGGTAAGAAACAGAGGCATGCCGAGTTCAAAGTCCTTCTCAACATTCTTCTGCACACAATCACCACAAACATAATTTATAAACAAAATGGACCGGTCAATTACTTTGTGAGTGGCCAGGAGAGAAAGAGGTGGAGGAGTCTATGTCCTTGGAAGCAATAATTTTAGGACAGATGACCATTTTGACAGCTCATAGACCACAAAATTTATCAAGTTCTCTGCTGGACGTCCCCTGTCTCCCTGCATTTGAAGTTATAGTTTTCATGATCTCTTTCCATGGACAGGGTAAAATCTGAATTATTTTATATACGTGACACAGAAAAAGAGCTGCAACATACAGCAACTGTAAACATCAGCCTTGAAGTTGCACATCTCTGATTAGCACAATGACAAAAAAGCACATTTTGGATCACTTTAAGAGATGCAGACTCACCTCTTACCCAATACATAAATATTAGAAGCCAAGAAACCCAGTAGCATGTTCGAGGAAATTTTAATTACAAGCAAGTTTTATCATGTAAAACCTGCACAAAATTGACTTCAGTACTTAAAGGCCAGCATGAATAATAGCTACCCATTGAAAACCTTGCAACTCTTTCACCCTGCAGAACAGCTACTAAAGCATATTTTATTCATTTTGGACAACCACCACACTGTACCCGTCCTAAGCAGGAAGTGCAGAAGGGCACTACTGCAAGTACAAAAAGGAGTAACCACCTTCATGGCTGCATGCACCACCCTGAAACAACATTTTCAGCACAGTCTCTTCGGTTCCAAGTTTTCTTACAGATCATAAATCCAGATCAACATCAAATCAGTCCATAATACCTTGCAGCTTTCATTAGTACTGCATATAATTCTAGATATTTTGGTAAAGTGTTAAAATACAAGCTTTTTAATACTGCAATCTCCTAAACTTCTGAAGCAAAGTCAATAAAATTGACTGCCCAATTTCACTAGTTTAGCTATTTCAAAAAGAAAAACACCAGAACTCACATCTTCATGTCCTCAGAGACACTACCAAATACATTCAAAACTCCCATTCTCCTCCTTTGAAAAGGTACAATATTTTTAGTTCACATCATTTTGCATTAAGAACTTCTTTAATCTTTGCAACACACAGCACATGAAACAGCCTTCAAACAGAATGATGCAAAATTAGTCCATAATTTTGCCTTCAAAAATTATATTATTTTTAAGTAAAGAGATATTGCTAATTCCTCATACTGTCTCTTTATTAGGTCATAAAATATAAATAACACATGATGTTCCCCAATTAAAACTCTCCATTCTATCCCTGATCCCTGCACATTGAAACAAAACATGAGGTTTTCTGCCTTGGACTGAGGAAATAAGAGGACAAAGCAAAGTCAGCAAAAATAATTAATACGTGGCAGGAGTTTCGAATAGACAGATATATGGATATAAGTAAAAATTTTAAAAATTTGTATTTAAATCTATATTTAAGTTCTACCTTGAAAATCATTAACAGCTGTTCAGCAGGGAAGAAAACTCTCGGCTGACATATATTCAGGGACTATATTCCAAAGAAGGTTTCAGAAATCTGTGAAGGCAACCTTAATATAAAGGGGGAAAACAGTAGGAAAAATTATCTTACAAAAGAATCTTCTCTTTAGGTTTGGGTTTTTCTTTTTTCCTCACTGAAGAAAGACAGGCAAGACCTATATACCAAATATCACTAAGTACTAGGCTATCTATAGAAGATACCTATTGGCATTACAAAGTTATTTATGCCTTTCTATATAAAGATGCTTATCAGCTGGCTGCACACAGTCAAGCTAACTGATTATACCCAGGGAAAATTTCAGTTTCTTTCTAGCTGCTCAGTCTCCTCACTTTGTCTCCTGGTTGTCTTATTTTCTTCCAGCAAGGTCAAAGTTAGGGCTGATCAAATAATGTTTGTAGTTTTCACTTATACTTCGGTAGGCTGAAAGTACTACAGCAATCTATTTGAACAGATTATCATCCTTAACTAGTTCAAATGTTTCTTCCTACAATTTATCAGCCACTGCACCTTTCAAAAACAATTAGAATAAAAAAATTATAGGCCTGCAATATTCAGCAAGTTAATAAGTCATGTCATTTCCTAGGACACCCTTTACTGAGCATTGAAAACAATTTTGATTTTTTTTTGTTTGTTTACATAGAAGAAAGGTAACAGAAATATTAAATAATTATTCATTTTCACAATAGTACCAGTGGTCATTTCAGTTTTATTTTATGCTGAATCACATGTGCCATATCGTAATAACTTACAGGGGATAAATTTTCAGTTCAGTCACCCTTACCTCACTATGCCCTGAAAAATATCATAGGAGCTCCAGCTGACAAGGCAATTCCTAACCAGAACCAGATTTTTTCCAAGGGATGCATGTGAATCAGATTTAAAGAAACTGAAAGAGTTAAAAGTTAAAGCTAGATTTAGTTAGGGGGGATAGAAACAATTAAGAGCATACCAAGAAGTAATGGGGAATAGTCAGTTATTAGCAGATGGAATAAGTAAGGCTAAGATATAAATCATGCATTTGTCTTTACTGTGTTTAAAGAAGCAGGATGGGATGCAGATCTAATTGTGAAAAACCAGAGGAGCCAAAACTTGAGCTACAGCCAAAGGATCCCAGAGCCTGCCAACGAGGCAAAAGTAAAAGTCACTCTGACCTCAGAAGACACTGACCCATTTCAAAACCCACCGACCCATCTGAAGTGAAGGACTGAGCAAGCGTGAAGGAGCTTTGGACTCAGTTATAATACATTTTAATACAAAGCTGGGGTAGGCAGGGTTAGGTAATGATTATGTATTAGGCATCCTTAGAAACTGTGGGAATATGTAAAATAGAGAGCCAGAGTCTGTGACTGCTGGCACATGCCTTTGGAAATGATTCCACATGTGACCAGCACTGCAATAAATATACCCTCTTTTCAACTTTAATTAGTTAAAAAGTCATCTGTCCATGCATCATGTGACCCAGCAATGGCATAATAGCACATAAACCAACCAGCACCCTCATCCACTATCACTGCTGTTTGCAAGTCCCTTTTTAAAAGTCTTAGACCAAACAAGACCTTAAAAGCAAAGTATCTCCTGAGAAAAAAGGCACTTAGAGGTGAGCTAGTCTATTTGGAGACAGATAATGAAAAATTAAATGCTGGGTTGCCTTGAAGGTATTCCCTTCAGCTGAAAAAAAATAGCAACCATGCAGAACAGCTCTGTCTTCCCTTCAGCTGACAGATTTCCCAGTCAAGCAAATTCCTAAATGATTCATGTAGTTTCCCAGCATTCACTCCCAGATCATATTCAGACTTGATCTTTCTGGGGAAGGGAGCAAAAAAAAAAATCTTGCCTTTTGTTTCCACTAAAAGGGATAATACAAATAAGCACTTGACGCCAACAGGTATCACCTGACACACCCACTGAACGATGTACTTCCCGCTACTGATACTGAACCATCTGAAAACCTGCCCTGCGAGAAGGAAGCCATTTATCTGTTGTGGGAGTTGTCCCATGTGGTTTTTAGTGCACCACAGTAGGCAGAGATTGAGCAAGAATTTACTGCTTTGCTCAGCACAGGCACCGCACCGCCACACCAAGTGCAACTTCCCCGAGCAGCCGCTGACCCGACACAGGTACAGGTGCTCCCTTCCCCACCAGAGCAGCACCAGTGATGGAGCCACACTTCAAGGAACTGACCTCGATGAAAACACAACCAAGCTGTTCCCTGATCTACCCAGCTGCAGAAACGCCAGTGCCAGCCCAACACGGAGGGCAAATGTGTGCCTCCACAGGTAATCCGTCTGCAGAGGACCACAGATGTGTCAGCTTAGGATGATTGTTTAAGTGCAGCCTTACAACAACAATTCTCATGTGAAGGGCCTCAAGCATAGTCCTCACTCAAGAAGATTCATGGCAAATTCAAATTAATCCATGATCTTTACTCAAATTTCCCACTATGCTTTCAAGCAACACTGCTTATATTCCTCCTTCTCCCATGTCTGCTCAGCCACAGATATGCTGTAGCACTGGCTACAACTTTCTCTTGGGCCAGCAAGAAACTGTGTAGTGGACATTATCTTCTATAGCACTTGAAAACAAGTGCTGGAAGGTTAAGTCAGTCTTTCAAAACCCTATTCAAAAGTGACTGCACCAACACCTGCTACATGCAAACAAGTCTGAAGACAAGTTCAGCCACTATTGTGACCCCATGGGTTCTGAGCAAGTGGAGCTCAGCTAGTTATTAGCATTTCAGTCACTACTTACTTAAAATTTTATTTATACAGCAGATTTCTTTCTCTAATCTCCAGGAAAGAAAATACATGAACCTGTAAGCTGCCATTTTAAACAAAACAAAACAAAAATCCCAAGTAAATGAGTGTGGCACAGCTCAGTTCACCAGGAGCTCCTATACACAAGTCAGAAGTAAAGCCAAGCTAGGGGAGGTGGTTTGCTGGGAACACCGACCCCTTAAGAAAGAAATGAAGGTAGGACACAGTAACCAGTTTCAAAAAATATTGCACTATACTGCTCCATTCTGCAAGACACAGTATCTGAGTAGCAATAACTGGAACTTCTGCCTCCAGAACATCTATTTCCCCTCTCTTCCAATATCCGTAAACACGCAAAAGATAGAAGCAAATTTAAAATACAAAATTGCTGTGGCATCAGTTTCAGCGGTCACTTCTACTATGACAGAAATTACTGTATTAAGACAGCAGAATTTACTCTCTAAGATACAGGATTTTATCTTAAGTTTGCAGTCCCCAACACCTTTGAATTTCTCAACCATTTTGGTTTGCATCATATCCTAGAACTAAAAAATTTCATCAGTCTTAACACCTATATACATATATATATATAAAGACCACATTGCTGAGAAAACACAGTTTCTCTCTACTTCCCCCTTCCCCTAAACTTATATCTGAGGAATATCTAAACTATACAGATTAAAAATTTTAACAGCATATTTGAGAGATTTTGGGTTCATTTGAGCTCCAAAATGTTATAGTTCAAAGATGACTGAATCAAGTCACCCACAAGACAAAATGCACGATAATACCATCTTTTGAGATTAAAGAGATCAAGAACATGGAACAAAATCCCTTTGCTAAGTTCCAGACAGTTCTGGAATTCACCACCATTTTTCTTTTGGAAATAGCAGGAAGGAGGAACTCCTCCCACTTTCTTTAATAGCACTAATTCTGCTTTTGTTGTCCTTTCTCCATACAACCTTCATGAAAATAACAGAAGTGTTTTTCCTTCAGAACTATCACAGAAACCAACTCACCTGTGAAGACTCAGAAGAGGCTTTGATTTTACTATTCTACATTTAGGGGAAAACCATGCGTGCTGGGGTAGAGTTAATTTTATTCAGAGTGGCTGCTATGGGGCTGTTTTGGATTTGTGCTGAGCACAGGGTTGATAATACAGAGATGTTTTTATTATTGCTGAGCAGGGCTTACACCAAGACCTTTGCAGCTTTTTGTGCTGCCACACTGGTGAGGAAGCTGAGGGTGCCTGGGAGGGTGGGAGGAGACACAGCCCAGACAGGTGACCCCAGCTGACCAAAGGGATATTCCAGACCATGTGACATCATGCTCAGTGTATAAAGTGAGGGGAAGAAGGAAAGGGGCACATTGTAGTGATGGTGTTTGTCTTCACAAGTTACATAGCCCTGCTCTCTGGAGATGGCTGAACAGCTGCCTGGCCATGGGAAAGCAGGGAATTCATTCCTTGTTTTGCTTTGCTTATGTGTGGGGCTTTTTCTTTCCCTGTTATATTGTCTTTATCTCAACCCACAAGTATTCAGGCTTTTACCCTTCTGATTCTCTTTCTGATCCTGCTGGTGGGGGAGGGAGAGTGTTGGTGGCTGCCTGGAATTAAACCGTGATACCGTAAGGTCTTCTGCTCCTCCACCTCCATGGAAGAAGATTACTGGGTTCCCCTCATTTACCTCTAAACTGACAGCAGGAAAGCATGGAAAAGTAAAGGAGTTAATATTTGATGATGTTATTTAATATGAATAATTAAAACTCAACTAAAATACCAGGGTGGGGTAGGGAATCATTATGTGATGTGCATTCCCAAGGTAAATATACTGCTCCTTAAAAGTTCACAACTATCTGGTTGCCTACATTTCTAGTTAAGAAGACGGTATCACCATTAAGGACATATTTGTTGAACAAATAAATCTAGGAAATGGTGACTTGGTGCTGTTATGCTAAGAAAGAATGATAAATCATTTTACCTGTGTCTCAATAATAATGATTCAATTCTATGTGCAACAGAAGTCTCAGTTACAAAGAAATTATTATTTCATCTGGGGAATGGAATATTCAGGAACAGTTGCAAAATAGATACAGTGAAAAATAGCAACAAAGCTCATGAATCATGAAGACCACTAAGAATGTTTCTGCTTTATGCAGCAGCAATAACAAGTCATTCATTGACCATTTGCCTTAAACTGAACAATAGATCTTCAATTAGAAGATAAGGAGGGAGTGTATGTATTTTAAAGGATAAATAAGATGTATCAAGCAGAGTAACAAACTTCACAATCTTTTTAAATCAAGCTGCTGCTATATCTCTAAATTCAACCAAAGTTAAAAACACTTTAGAAGAAACTAAGTGGTGATACCTTTGAACCACAACTTGAACCCCTGGTCAAGGGATGATCCAGAAGATGATCAAACTCTCCCCAAATACCTGTTTCAATTAAGATGAGGACAGCTCAAACTGCATACATGCACATACTGAAGCTCTCCTCCATGGCTCGTTCCAGAGCGACCTATGTGCCTGCTGGTTTTGTGGCTGCAGAATTCCTTGCTAATACAGCCTGTAAGCAACAGAGACACCATCTGTTGGGAGTCAAAACCTACTAACACCTTTCTGTGCAGACAGGCACTTTGGGAAGTGTAACACTTCACCCAAGTAAACCCAAAATTCCTATTCATGCATATCCATTACTACGCTACCTGTTCTCACTAATATGCAGCTTTTCACTAGCTAGAAGCAGGAAGGAAATACAAATAATCCTGAAAAATAAGTTCTATCTGCAATAGAGCCAAACACTTAGCTGGATTTCTGCATACAGTTATCTATTCTGTATTGCACCCTGCTCTCTTCAACTACAAGGGTCATGGGCAAATGTTTTTATAAATATTTTTTTCAAAAACCATAGTCTAAGAAGTTAAAACTGATAAATAGCCCAGCTACATAAAACCTGCTAAAAGTACAGGTTTTGCAGATTAAACTCCCATGCAAAGAATAAATCTCACAACCATAACTTAATAAATACAAGGCTATCACAGTTATACACTATAAACAAAATTCAAGAGTTGTTTTCATAAGATATTCATGCTCCTCAGGTACACACTTATTTGGGAAAAAGGCTGTGACTGCAGTGGTATGATGCAATTATTACAAAACAGCTATGTCTGAATTAAATGAATGGCTTTCTATTAAACATGAAACATAACTATGATTTTTACTAGAAGCAGTCCAGGGCTGAATGTTTCTGTGATGAAAACTGAAGGTGCACAGTAGTACAGTCCAAGTCCCTTGATACAGAAACTGAGCTTGCCTCAGGATGTGAACAGTTGGCAACGGCCGCTTTTTCATCCGTAGTAAAATTGCATCTGATTGCCTAGCCTGGAATAGCTGCTCAACATCTAGCTGAGGGATTATCACCTACATTTTAATCAGACCTACATGCTTTGAAGGATTCTCAGCATCTAGAAGACCCTCTGGGCAAGAATTAACGGGGAAACCAGCCTGAAGCAGAAAATCAGAGCTTAGAAGGGGACCAACAAACCCAACACACCACAAGATCTGACTCTAAAAAGGCTAAAAAGAAGAATATCCCTTAGAACTTCAGCTTGCAAAGCTCTGCAGTGGTGGCTACAATCAGGCACACTTGTGTTCTTTGATTTCCTGTCATTCCCACCACAGTGGTAAAGCAGAGCACCTACAGCCTGGCCAGAGCTTGGAACAGGCTTCTCTCACCAGGCTGGGTATCACTAAGTCTCTGATGTGTTTGCAGCAGGCAAAAATGGAGTAGTAAGATCTCACAGCCCCATGGAGAGATGCTTCTCACAGTAAGCACAGTCTGAGGAGGATGCCCTCCAAGTGAAAATAGTGGCTGGACTAAACTCCATCCCGGTCAGCACTGGAGCAATTATCAATGTTATTAACAACATCGAGCCAGATATTGAAGAAGAACATACCCATGCAGACAGAGTGACTATATAAAGAACAATTAATTCAGCACAAAAATAAATTTGAATAATACCATCATTATCTATCTCCTCCTCCTCACTGCATCATTCCATAACAATGTCATTGCACTGCTGCAGACATGCAGTTATTTTGATCTTAACTACATTTGCATACATTAAAAGATGTGAATCTCTTTAAGATCTAAATCTTTCAGAATGAATGCTTTCTTTCATATTGAATAATCAGGAATATTACCTAACTTATGAAAGTGTTTCTCAAGAAAGCATTTTCTTAAGAAATGCAGTTCCAGGACATACTTCTCAAAGTCAGCTCCAAAACTGCAGACTTTGTGGAAAGAGCCACCAGAGAGTCAGTCGAAATAGGATACCACAGAAAGAATGAAAGTTTGGGGACACAATGGAAAGGACCAAATATAGCAACACACTTTAAAGATGAAAGACTTATCTATAACAACATAGTATAACAACAGAGTATGGCCTGGGAAGTCATTGGAGTTGCTGGGAACACGGAGTAGAGAACATATGAGAAGGATTGTGGAAAGAGCCCTCTGTGGGAGCTGCTAGTAGGCCTAGAGGGGAAAAAAGGTTAAAAGTCAGCACATTAAAACTTCAGGGTCCAGGTCAGAAGGGAGTCAGTTTTAAAGACTCATGCACAGCTTCTTCCAGCTCTCTAAACAAGCCCAGCTAGGGTGGCTGGCTCTGGGGACCAACAGCCCTTCTGCAGCTGGGAGATGGGCACACTTCCTGCAACTGATGTGTAACAGCCTTAAAACTCTTATCCCAAATAGAACATCATTGGCTTCAGGACTTCCTTCCCCTCCTGTTCTTGAGTTTTCAGATGTTAGCCTAAACAATTTTATTCATCTTACTTCAAGGCAGAAAAGCAACTTGTGCAGGAGTTTACACGAAAAAGTTTAAGAAACTTAAATTCTCTTGCTAAGTATCTTCTGCATTCTTCTGAGATCTTTAAATTTTCAGATTGCAAGCACACACATGTGGCCACAAACAGTATTTTATAAAAGCATTCCACTCATTTTATCCACTGCAGGTTGTTGTGGTTACCCACCCTCTCCTCAATTCACTATGGCATATTAGCACCTTACAAGGGTGACAAAAGCATTGATAAATTATTCAAAAACTGATTTCTTGATTTCCTTAAGGCAGTTGGGCAATTAGGAATATGTTAGTTGGAAGACACAACCAGAGAAATTTGGCACTGTGTAGTTTCTCAAACTTACCTGTCTCCTTCCTTTCCCAGCATTTATAAAATAATATTTTAAATAAATGT
>VXAX01000616.1:0-12954 GCA_013399835.1 Leptocoma aspasia | reverse complement strand
CTGACGTTTTGCTTGAAATGCCACTAAGCTGGCACTTTCTTTGACCATTCACAGTAAATATGGCCAAAGTTTTAACTTCTGCCCAACATCTATCTTTTGACTTAAAATACTTTTCCACACCTCCCAGCAGTAACACAGACCCACACAACTTTATTTAGCTGCTTATTGTTTACTTTCTTCCTCAAATCCAACTTTGCTATATTTACGTAATAAATAAATAAACTAAATTAAATAAATAAATAACGTCTATGGATGTGTCATCTGATTTCTCCTGCTATACCAAAAAAAGAAGATTCAACCTTTATTTTACCCTAGCAAAAGACCCTAACATTCATTTAAGAATCACTGTGTATGGAGATGCATAGACAACTCCCTTGCCATTAGCACAAGTGTCAAGACCAGTCACGTCAGACTCTTTCTGCAGGTGGATGGAAAAGGTGTGAAGTCTAAAAGGGTGGCAGGTGAAGGAGGTGAATTGTTGTCACCTTGTTTTTCTGTGCTGCTGCTTTTGAAATGTGTGAGAATGAAAGACTGTTCCTATGATTACCTTTCAAGCAAAAAAAAATTACCAAGGGTCAGAAATCAGTCAGCTACAGCATTGTCTGTTTTAAAGACATGAAGTCCTTTAAACTTCACATTCAGTACTTTCTCTTGACATAGAAATGAAAGGTTTAGGGCAACTTTTTTGTGTGGTGCCCTAAACTTAACATTCCAACTTAGTTGGATGTAATTCTCAGAAGAAACTGTTAACAAAAAGTTACTCCTTGTAAAGCCCGAACTATCTCAGCAAAGAAAAAGACAAACTGACTTGAATCAAATTGAATCCAGAAATCACATGCCAGGGACAGGATTAGTCCAACCACATTAAAAAACACCAAACAGAAAGAGCCCTCTGAGTTATCAGACCTACTAAAACATGCAACATCAAAATGTAATACTTTCCACAACACATTATTTAGCTCAAGCCTAAAAGTAGCTAGATAGCTTTGTCTCTATATCCCCAGAGGAATGTTGTTCCAGAAGCTGACTGGTTTAACGTCAAGAACCTTCTGTAATTTTCAAAGTAAATGTCCTAATGTCCAAATTATCCACATTATTATGCCAACACTGACCTTTATCTTACATGTATATTCTCTTTTTTTCCATTACTGTAAGTGACGATAAAGGAAGCCAAGTTTTGGGGTTGTTTTCATTCCTTAATTCAGCCGCTGTAGGAAATGCTTTCCAGTTCTCAAAATCCTTCCCCAAACCCATCTCTCAGGAAAACATATAAGACCAAACCCATATAAATCCAAAAGATATATAAGTCTGAGTTGAAACTACATTACTCAAAACCAGTCTTGCCTGGTTTTGGTCCCATGATTTATTTTCAAATTTAAAAACCTGTTATGCCTTTAAACAGCACTATCTTAGCCCTACCTACCATTATCAGCAGCACTTGTTCTCCAATTGATATTCACAAAGATGGTTTCTCTTGTGATGTGCCCAGTAATTTTGGTCTTTACTCCATTATAATTACCTGTTTCCAGACTCAGCACTGCAGAACTCTACCAATGCCCCAGGAGACTTAGCCCCTTTCACTGAACTGACATCAGTCCAAGTGCTTTCTGCTTCACTAGCATTTTCTCTAAGTTGTTACAGCAACACCCTAATAACATTATAATATCATGTACTATAGTGCCTATTTCTAGGTTTGGGTTGCATCCTCCGATATTCATGTTCTGCTATGCCTGCTATGCTATTACCTAACGGCTGTGATATCCAGTCTAACATTTTGCAATGCAAATTATTCCATTTTATACCCCAAGCTCTTGATATTTGCACTAAAGTGTTTCAGCTTTGCTTGCACTTCAGCTAATATACAATCTTAACTGCACTGAAAGCTGGCGTAGTCATATCCAGTAGTTACATACCTGACTACTATTCTCAGAAATATTTATTACACTTAATTTTTGTTCTAATAATTGTCTGGTGTTCTCTACAGTTACATCACTTTATCTGCTATGCTATCCTCGGGTTTCTATTTTCATGTATGCACTAAAGAAAAAAAAAAATAGGCATTATGCAAATCCATCACATTTCTCAATTTCAAGTCCTTCTTCAGCAACAGCATAAATTCTCAATGCCAGCGAGCCATTTCTCTGGAGATTGCAGTTTGATGTCATCTTTTCAAAGACTCCTCTTCCAGTAAACGCATTTTAAATGGTCAAAATTTTCAAATGCTCTCTGTAGGAAAAGGCCCCGAGTGATACATCTCTGTTATGCTGTTACATCATTGTCCCGAGGCTTAGGAGAGCTCTGTTCAATGCCAAGTAAGCCTGCACATGCACCATGCAGCTTTTCCAACACCACTGCACTCTCCCAAAAGAAACCTTCAATGTCTCTGCTGTCTGCAGAGTAACAAGTGTATTACCCTCCATTAGCCAGATTTCTCTTCAGCCTTGTTTTTTAGCACCTCAAGCTTTCACTGGGACATGGAATGGACAGGTTAAATTGATTTACCAGCGGAGTTACCATTTTGTCCAGCTCATCTGTAGCCTTAGAATTTTGCATATGCCTATCTCTACATTTACATGCCTTTACCTACATACATATCACTACGCCGAAGTCTTATGTGACTTTGAGCCTGTAAGCTTTTGGTCTCTCCATGACAAAGCAATAAAATAAACAGAAGTCTAGCAGGCTTAGAAAAGAGGTTGATTGCAAGTTAACATTTCTTCCACCTTCCTCCACTCCCAAAGTAAAACGGGCTATGACCTTCACCAGTATGGATTACATGGAGCTTCTAGTGACTCATTTTCTAACCATGAGTAACAGGGGTGAGGGATCTCGCAGAAAAATACAGGGGTGATTTCTGAATACTCTCTCTTTTTAAAAGTCAGTAGTCATACTCCTCTAGATATCAAAAATCCAAGTATCCAACTAGAAATTTAAGGCAGTAAACATTCAAAGCCACAGAAGAGGACATGACACTTGTTCTCTCCTCACAGCAAAGCAATGCAGTCTCAGCTGACAAAACTTAAGGGTACTACCACAGTAAGAAAGCTCTGAATCTCAAATGGTGGCTTGTCACTTCTCTTAAGCAACTAA
The DNA here is from genome assembly GCA_013399835.1 of Leptocoma aspasia. Taxonomy (NCBI): domain Eukaryota; kingdom Metazoa; phylum Chordata; class Aves; order Passeriformes; family Nectariniidae; genus Leptocoma; species Leptocoma aspasia. The sequence goes on along the minus strand of VXAX01000616.1, from coordinate 9,864 downwards.
TAAAGAAAATCATGACAAAATGTTAAAGCAGCAGCCACAAATCAGTATTTCCATCCTCTTCAACTGTAAAATGAAGTCAGAAGTAATTTAGAATAAGAAACAATAGATAGCACTATCCCTGTCACTAGGAGATACTGATAGAGAAACAAGCTCTGCTTTCTAAAAGAGAATGTGAAATGGAAAAAAAAAACACACGCAGAATACAAGTAGAAGAGACAAAAACTTGCAGTTTCTCATGTCATAGAACAGAAAAAGAATATAGCAACTCTGTTCTGAATCGTTAAGAAAGGTTTAAAATATAACACTTAAATTCCTTTGTGATTAAACTATTTACAAGAGGCTAGACTTACAGTTCAGAAAGTTATGATGGAACACTAAGTCAATTCGGCATAATTATGAAATTATGTATTTCCTTCTATAAGAACAACAAATCTTTTTAGCACATTTTCTGAAGATGTTTGGTCTTCATGCTTTCACTGTTAAGCACAAATGTCATTCACACATACTTAAGTAACTACAAATATTTTTACTCATTTTACATGCTCTCTCGATCTTAGTAACATAGCTTGTAATAACATTGTGTGACTCTTAAAGAAGCACAGTATCTTTCTTTTCCATTGAGCTCCTTATTCTATTCATCATGGACTAGATATGGAGCAGTAGCTGGTATACTTTGCTCCTTTCTACTAATATATCATGCTAAAAAATGGGGAGAGGGCAAGTAAAGTAGCAGTTGCACACAACCATAAAGTTTGTTTTTATCAGCATTTGACTTGCTCTACACAGAAGATGCAAACAGGAACAGTATCAAAACACTACATGAATTCAAAACCAAATGTATTTTTGTACAGAATCCCAAGTTTATGAACACAATTACTTTAGCATTACACCAGACTGAGCCTCATATTTTAACCAGAAAGGTATTTGTGTATATTAAGCTTTCTTAAAAAGCTTTGAACTGGGGTATTGGAAATACCGAGCCTGTTCTCTCAGTTCAGACCAAGTCACAGAAGCCTAAGACCTTAACCCCAAAGTCACAAGTCTATCTTTTGAAGTACTAAAAATGCCAATGCTGATTATCTCCATCTATATCATAGCATCTAAGAGCGATCCATCAATTCACAGAACACAACTTGACTAATTTTACAGAAGAAAACCAGGAAGGCCAGACATCCTCATATTTGAAATGCAACTGTCCCCATTTCTCTCAAGAGCAGTACAGAAGTGCAGTAACTGCTACAAACACAAGAGGGAACACAGCTTCTACCACATCTCCTAAAAGTGCACAACACTCATTCTCCCAGGGCATTTCATGGCCATCAGCTGACTCTACCAAGGAAGTCTGGTCCTCCTGCAAGCATTAGCCTAACCCTGCCTCTTTTCTACTCAACCTCCCTTTTCTAGCAGCTATTTAATTTCAGGCATGGCATAAGCCACTTCACCCTGACAAAGTCTGAGTAACTTGCCTATAACACAGACTCATCCAGTAAAACGAGAAGAGCAGGTTTGATATACACTAGATTTTTTTAAAGCCAAAATAATAATCCTACTAGGAATTTACAATTAGTTTCCAGATTATTTTTCAGCAAATGACAGAGCTCAGGCTTACCAAATCCACCTGAACACACACACACACCTGTGTACTATCAACCTTGCTTCTTGTCATTTTAATCCAGCTTGATATCACTGATACTGGCTATATTTATAATACACAGGTCAGCAAGCTTCTGGTCTGTCTTTGACTATCTTTTCTTTATTATTTATTCCTTTTCTTTAATATTCAAGTACCTTTTTTAACCCAGCTGCAACTTCAATATTACTTTGAAGACAAAATCGGCAACCTGTATTTTACAAGAATATGGAAGTTTGACCTAAACATTATGCAGGTACAAGAAAGCTAAATGCTAGCCTGTAAAGAAGCTGCATGCATGAATTGATGGGATTAAAGGGAAAACTGCTCACTGAAAACCTGAAGTAAGATTGATCATATAAAAGATAAGTGGGATATACAAACACATGTGATTTCTAACCTAATCCATCTGGCATAAAGAGACCAACTCACTGATAGGACTTCAAGATAGCATTAGGTAAATGATGAGAACATCATTCTAGTTTTACCCTGGGATCAGACAGCAGGTAACTCACTATGCCTGACTACAGCTGTATTTTTTCAGACACAACAGGAACCAATTTGTAACAATGCACAACTCGCTTAGTGTGACTTTTACGCATTTTAAAAAACACTGAACAGCCTATTCAACTGCAAAAGGCCCTCGGGCCAAATAAAGAAAATAGGGAGTTTGATGTGCATTCTTAAATGGAAACTAATAAGGAAATTTGGCAAAACTTTTAAACTTACTAATTGCATTAGCAGGTTTTTTACATATTACAGCAATTTCTACAGCAGCCTCTAGAGGATAAGAGAATGGTATACCCTCAGAGAACGGGAAATACTGAGGCATCAAGTTCTGCTATTGAAGAGGAAAAGAAAAAGGCAAGCTAGTCCAGAATAGCAGATAAGGAAAGATTAATTCAGTGCTCTCATAGGGACACCAAAACGAAAAGCTGCTAAAACAAATAAAAACAACAGAAATAATGCAAATTTTATTTCCTAAAATACAAATCCATAGTTTCTAACTTATGAAACCCATGAAGACACAGATACCTCAAGAATTCTTTCACAGCAAATCTCTGTAGATGCAGTTAGGACCAAAACCTGCATATTGTTGGGTTCACTCTTGTTGGACTCTATGTTTTATGCAAAGAAAGAAGAAAAAGAAGGCAGCATAAGGGAAACTCTAAGCTACCAAGCACTGTGTTACCAAAACATCTAACAAATAAATCTGGCATAATGCTGCAATAGAAACCTACAGTTATTTCCAAAGGTTTTGTTTCAATGAAGAACTAATATTAACACTACTAACAGTCTCTTTAGAGTTAGCTTCAGCCTAAAGAGCAAATTTCTCATGTAAGAGGGGACCACGTATATTTGCCATAATTCTCTTTGGGCTACTACATGCAACATAAAGCCTACATTCCAATGCTTACTCCATAAGGTCAAACAGCTTTCAGATACCTTTGTGAGCCATGACCAGGCTAAGCACAGAAACAAAACCAATACATACATATATAACACACAATTGTCAAGAATTACTTCTAAAGGAAAAACTATTACAACCACCTACCTTACCTGAGCTTAGTACATCAGGGCACTGTCTTTAAGAAACTCATGTTGAGTGCTCCTGATTTTTCTCCTCTTCCCTAAAATTTTCAGTTTTCTACAAACCTTACTCTCTCCCTCTCAAACAGAAGGCATCGAATTTAGCAGTAACAGTCTGAAACTGCCACGACTCCTCCCTCCTTGGGGAAGGCACCACCCCCACGGCAAGGGGACAAAGAAAAAGATATGCTAATTCTCAACACCTGCTGTTCAACACAAATGAGCACCGGTATCAACACAAACTAGAACACCTGGCTGGGACCGGTAACAGCCAGAACATCGTTTGTTTCTGCTGCCCAGCACTAACACCACAACAACCCAGGCAGGGAGAGTAACTTCCTAGCAAATTCAGCAACACACAGCAAAGCTTGTCATCTGCCTTCCACTCCTGCTTCCCATTCTGCTGTACAAAGCCAGGGGACAGGGATCTCAGGATGCTCAGTAATATAACTTGGATTTAATGTCGGTATGTTCCTTTTAAGCACAGATGAATCATAATCCCTGGAGGTTATGGTTTTCCATACTTGCAAGGCTGGTCCTGATGAGATTAGTTCTTGCAATAGCATAGCTGATCACCATCATTAAACAAATACAAAAAACACATAATCAAGTAGATGAATGTACGCAAATAAACAATTTCCTACGATCTGAAGGGACTTGGTGCTATGTCTAGAGAATGGCAGAGCCTTATTTCTTAACCTAAAATTTAAGCAAAGCATTCAAAAAGAAATTTCTCCAGCTTCCTGAAGTACTGATTATCTAAGTCCAGCTGCTTCAGTATGTGTTGTTTTCTACTGCCAATTTTCTCCAGCCATGTTCATGAGAGCACCTAATCTGCCCCACTGAGTCTGATTACAGACTAGACACGGCTAACTATAGACCAGTGTCATCCCATTGGCAAAAAAATAAATCATTCCTTAGAGAGCTTTTTACAAGTATTCCTAAAAACCTTGGTAAATAAAACAGGCCTGGAAATCACAGATAGATGGATGTTAGTGCTGGGATCCTGCAAATGCTTTTCCTTTCAATGACTGCTCACTCCATCAATGACTGCACAGCTTCATTTTGCTTCTCTTACACCTTAGTTCTCTGCCACAAACATTGTGGTTAACTAGGAAAAGAAAGAAAAAACCCAAATCCTATCTGAGTCTCCATGTTCAATCAGCCAATGCATGGTATATGTTCAGAGTAAGCATTTCAGACATATCAGAAAGGGCAATGATTTACCTAATGAATTGTGAAACAGGGATCTCTCCTTACTCACAGGATGTTCATCTCAAAGGGACAAAATTCTGGTCCTACATGTTGAGCCTTGGAAGACTCAGACTCTTGGACACAGATTATAGGCCTGACAGCTTGATTTATGCGTTTTCCTAAGGAGCCGTGTGGTGTTTTTAAAGTTGCAAAGACATTAGTGTGTTTGAATATTCGTGCCTCCCAGAAGGAAAGTAATTTTCCATTTCCAGGATGAAAATGGTACTCTAAGTGGTATGTTCTCTCACTTTGATGAAGAAAGCTCTTTCTGCACAGGTTGTCCTGACTGGAAGGATATGAAGAATGGGGTAGCTAACTAACAAACACTTCTGGTAAAGAGACAGGCAGCACCAGTAATTCATTTTCCTGCTCCTTAACTCCACTACTGCTACCAACAAAAATCAAGCTGAGCTGAATGGATAAAGGAGCAGAAAGCAACAACTGATCAACTTCATGAAATTTCCTTCAGAAAAAAAAAATCTCATATCAATGTATTATTGATATAGGACACAAAAACCACTGTGAAGAATCAGCCAAATTTAATGTAAAAATACCATCTGAAGAAAAAGTGGATGTTTAATTCTGAAAACATTTTCTAGCTGAATTAACATTCTGAATAGAGTATTGATGTTGAGATGAGCGACAATTTCACATACATTTGAAAAAATATTTAAAACTACAGTAGTGAGTTAAGTATTTTATCCACTGCTGCAGCAAAATCTGAGGAGTATATTGGGTACTGTATTATTTATTCTCAGAAGTAAGGACATCAAGCACACACAACACAAGCAATCCAAGAGTTTTCTTAGAGCTCATCACTGTGTCAAGATAGAAGGGGCTTCTGGGTGCCTCCAGCTCAAAGAAAAAGGTGAAAACCTGCTGGTTTTATAGGGGCAGAGCACCCTCTGACAGCTGCCATGTAAGCAATGGAGACTTGCCCTTCCACTAAGGGCATTAATTATGGCATCCTGGACAAAACCTAACTCCCAGATACATATCTAGAACTTGCTGTGCAGTTTCAGAGAGATACTGTTCTCTTTGTCCTTAATGGTGGCTATGTAGTTCTGTTAAATGGCTGCTCAATTCTAGCCCAAACAGTAAAGGTAAAGAAAAAATACAGCAACAGAAAATCTGCCACATACCAGTGTATAGTTCAAGTATCTGATGGCACAGTGTTTGGAACCATTTCAAAGAGAAGGGAGAAGGAACAGAGTAGTATCAAAATTAAATATTTCACTTCTCTCTTCTGGGCTAATCCTTAAAAGAATCCATAATGTGTCTGGTAGTAATTTAAATTCTCATCTCAGCAACAAAAGGGTCCTACATTCACCCCAGGGAGAGAGGTGCTGGAAGCCAATCTGAGCATGAGAGAAGCAATTTACTCAAAGCACCTTATGCTTGGACTAATCTGAACAGCACAGAGATTGAGGCATCAGCTCAAAACTGACATAAATTAGAGCAACGCCAATTGAGCCTAAAGGGAAAAACATAACAGCTTCATCTTCCACTGTTCCAAAATCCAGTAGTGTACTTCTGGTCTTGCACTCCAGACAGGATGATCAGGGGTGGGACATTTATTTAGTGAGGAGAAAAAGAGCCCTGCACACAAAACATATCTCAGGTTTCACAGTTACCCAGCCTGGCTGCAGCAGTGCCAGGCCAACTTGTCACACAAGACAGCTGTGTCACCAGCTGCCACGTACCAGAGGCTAGGGACATTGTTCTAGGACATTTCATACATCTTAAGACATATCAGTAACAATTATGCTGCTTATTTACTCTACAGCAGAGCATTTAAAATACAAAAAAAGAATAAAAGGATAGTTTGCCTTCTAATATCTGCTTAGCATTAACCACGATTTACTATAACTCTTTGCCATACCCGGCTAGAGCTGAGATTGTCTCTTTTTAGGGCTGATACTGTCTGGCAGCTGCTTTGCTGTTTTCCTCACATGGCAGGCATCACTCAAGATGATCTTAGAAAATGCTTTGTTCACTTGTTTTGTTTTCATTCATCAGTCTTCAGGTTAAGTGAAAGGCTAAGTATAGATTCAAGCATGCAGTCTGTAGTTATTTAAATATATGTCAAAATTTTGAAATGCTATCATACAAAAAATACTTCCACCAAATCCCTTATCTATAGGAAAGGAAATACAAGGAGGCCTAGCTTGAGGTCAAATTTCACAGTTATTAAATGAGCACAGCTCCCACTTGTCAGTGGGACACAGCTGCATTCTCTGCCATTTTATTACATTTCCATGGATGCTGAGAAACAATTAATATATTTGTCTAGCAATTTGCATTTTAAACTAAAGGAAGAAAGCTAAATAAAAGTGGTTAAAGAAATACAACAGTAAGTTCTGACCCCTAGATCATTGGCTAGAAAAGTACAATTTGCCTCTTTTATGTCACCAGAGGACTCAATCCCATAGTACCAATTCTGCCCCCTTTCTTGGTTGGGTCTGCTGTTATTCTTCAAGGGGTGAAGAACACCAGTCCAGCAGTGGCTGAACAGATGGACACAGATTCCAGCTCAGCACTGCACTTGGGAGCAACGTGACTTTTGTTGTTGTTACTAAGTTAGGTGTTTCAGTGAGAGTATTCAGGAAACTTCATTGGATGAGAAGTCATCCAGAAGAATAAACATTGTTGCTCTGAACCAGCTGATTACAGAATACTCATCATTCTGTTCTTTCATGTGGTGAAACTCAATACTACCTGGCAGGCTTTGCTTGCTCTTCTGCCTGTCTTTTTCTGTCACATTGCTTATTAAGATTATTTATTCCTGTGTTAGACTGAAACATTACAGTCACATGGGAGTGACTGGATTTATTTAATTATTTTTTTACTATGACTTGCACAAGATTTTTGATAGCCATGCAATTAATTTGTAGGCTACCCAAAATAAATTGCATTTTATTGACAAACTATAGTTTATCAATAATTTGATATTCATAATCATAATTTTAAAATGTTTTACTTTATATTTGATATTAATTTCTACACAGGCACAGGAATTTTACTGGAAAACAAAGGACTATTTTTGAGATTCAATTGATGAGGTTTTGTTTCTCCTTTTCTTTAAAAAACAAACAAACAAACAAAAAGTAAAAAGACAACAGCTCTCTGTCTGAATGCCCTGAATAAGCTACACTTAAATTTTATAAAGGAAAGCAAAGGCAGAAATTAGGGGAAATACAGAACTGACATCTTTTCTGTTGTACTCCCAGCATTTCTGTCATTTCTCATTTTTCTGGTGTAAGATTTTCTCAAACTGCCCAAAGGTTTGTGCAGCTGACCTACTTGCAGCTGCCCGGCTCTCACTACCCGGAGGAGACACACAATGAAACAGTTTAGATAAACTTTGTTACTTTTTATTTTCTCAGTCTAAAACAACACACACAACTACACTTCAAGCTTTCATTTTCTTTTCCTCACTGCTAAATTAATAGAACTTGTTAACAGAAAAGCCTCAAAACCTGAGGAAGAAATCCACGTAGACAGCAAAATGAACCAAGAGACTGTCACTTCACCTCCAGTGACCATCCTTCTAATCCTTATAAAATATTCTCATCCTAATCCCTCATACCTACCTCCTACTTCAATTATCCCTCACTATCATTGCAGAGGCTACCTAGTCTTTCTTCCCACAAAACTGATTTCTACCATTAGTATTCTTTAGCAAAACCATTCTGTTCCCAAATCTTTCCCAGTTTCTCAGCCTCTCACCATGTTGGAGGCAGACATTCCCTAAAATACCCTTAAATAGTTTAATCTATTCCAGTATTTAAAAAAACAAAAAAACCAAAAAAAAAAAAAAACCACAACAAAACAAAAAAACCCACAAACACCAACAACCTTATTTCAACCAGAAATGCCATATTTTTAGTTGTAAAGAAAGTAATTAAACTTCCTGTATTCAGTGTGAAGAATAACACTGCATTTTAGACTAAGGCAGAAAACTACCACTACAAGAACTAAGAGGAAGAAATATTTCAGTATATGGCAATACATAGTCCTAACCAGATCATTAAGTAATTCTTAATGATAGGGTACTACAACTAAGCTGAAGAATAGGAAACTGGGCTGATGAGCAGTTAGCAGCACACAAAAGTGCTTCTGCACTCAGGGACAGAGGCACAGGGGAACCAGAAGAAATCTTGCCAAAAATTCTTCAAAGAAAGAAATCAAATTCAAACCATAACTCAAAGCAAGACTTTTAATAAAAACCACCAATGTGTTCTGGTTTTAATAATAATAATTCAGATTTAATACTGAAGACCTTAACTGAGGTTAATTTCTTGATCTGATCCGAACCTTCTGTTCCACTGAAGTCACCAACTCTGACCAGCAAACTGCCCTGCAGAGTGAAATTCAAAGCACACATCCAAGGAGACAGCTCTTCCACTACATCCTACTTCTGCAAAAGAGCTGCAAAACACCAAGTTCCAGCTCACAGCAGCACAGAAGTAAGAACTGTACCAATGCAGAGCTTAACGTAGTGCTGAAAAAGAGGACAATTTTAAAGCTTTGTTTTCCAGATTAAGGTAATTTGAAAATCTACAAATACGGATGTTAATCTAAATTCCTTTCAACTCAGGGTTTATTTAGTTCCAATGTACTTCTGGCAGTCACATACAAAGGATGATTTTTACACCTTATCCCTTAAGCAGAGTGATTAAAAAGTACCAAAATTCCAAAGGAACTATAAGAGATATCTTATCTATTTCATCTGTAAAAATGACTGTAAGCTATTTCTTATGACATTGAATTAAATATTAATATTCCTTAATGTTACTTTTAACATTAAGAATCCTCGCATGTTAAATATTAAATCCACAACTAAAAGTAAGGTTGGAAAATTACTTGCAAAAAATTGTTAGAGAATTATGCCCTATAATAATACGAATTTGAAGTTGAATTCAGTTGCTATTACCAGGAATTACTGTCCCACTGAGCTAGAAGGGGGTACACATGCTCTGACTCAAATACATTTCCATTTTTGACAATTCCAAACTGATGTCAGAGAGGCACAAGGTGGTTGAACTGGACACAACAGGAAAAGTGTTCATTCTTTATAAGCACAGCAACAGCAACTTCTATAAGAATACTTATTTCTGCCTTTTGGTTTGACAGGTACCTCTGGCCACCACCTGTTTTCTCCCTTACTTCCCTTTTGGCACAATTTTTTATATATCCATTTATATAAAAGCATTCAGTTCTAGGCTTTCCCCCCCCTCCCAGCTTCAGTAATGTGACTGATGCATGTACATAGGCCAGGAAGAATGGCAGTAATTTATGAAGCAATGCTGCTATTTTCAAATACCATATTGTCACAGTCCAGCTCGCTGAGACCCCAAGCTCAGTCCAGTCAGGGGGAATGTGGTGAC
>VXAX01000615.1:46525-76221 GCA_013399835.1 Leptocoma aspasia | reverse complement strand
GGTGTTGGTGAGGCCCCGGTGCCCCTTCTCCGCACTCCCTTTAATGGCAAAGCAAACAACTCGCCCGCAGCAAAGATGGCGGACGCAGCGACAAGACCCGGCAGGGTGCCTCCTGCCGAGGCCCTCTTGGGATTGGCCAGCAGCGCGCATCGTCACCTCCTTCTCCGCATCCCATTGGCGAAGCCCCGGAAGGGATTGGCGTGCTCGCGCTGCAGGGGCGGGGTGGGGACANTGCAGGGGCGGGTTGGGAACATTGTTATTGGCCAGCGCTCCGTGAGGCGCGGACCAATGAGATACGGCGCTGGTTTGGCGCCCAGTTTGAGCGGGCGCGGCCTCCGGCTGCCGCCGTTCCCGCCGCGCGCGCCCGTTCCCGCCATGTTCGTCTCGGATTGCCGCCGGGAGTTCTACGAGCTGATCGTCACCCAGGTGCGGGCAGCGGCCGTGACTGGGCCGGGCTGGCACCCGGGGCTCTCTCCCCCGGGGCTCTCTCCCCCGGGGCTCTCTCCGCTCTGGGCTGCCGCGGGTCCCGCCGCCTCACGGCGCAGGGTTGGTGCGGGGTGTCCCTGGCTCTGGGGCGGTGGTGGCCTCGCTCCGGGGGCTGCGGGGCGGGGGTCGGCGGCGGGGAGCACCGGCCAGGCGGCGAATCTGGCAGTTACCCGGGTTGTAAAAATCCCCTTCCCGGGTATTTTTCCCCTTCCCTACCCATGGGAGCCCGGGACGAAGCAGCGTCAGCGCGGTGAGGTCTCGCCAGGGATTTCACTTGCGGTTCCACCTCCTTCCGCCGAAGTGTTTTTGTGCGTTCTGCGTCTCACGCTTAACCATGACATCTCTGAACTGTTTTTTTTTTAATATCTTTCTAACCGTTTTGGTGTTATTTGCCCAGACACTAAGTACTGTTTTCTGTCATCTTTAATGTTTTTTCTGCAGTCTTGTAGCACATCTGTTTGCTACTTCTATTTTTAACCCCGGGTTTGCTTAACACCCTGCACTGTGGATGTGTACGGTAGGGTGGTGAAGCTTTTGTTGGACAGTCTTTTGGCATTTCTACCAATGAAATTATATTATGGACTGTGCAAATGAAAGCATTTTTCTTAATTTCTCCAGCTGTGAGGAAAATCGCAAAACACCCTTTCCTCAAGACCCAAAACAATACTCTCACAAAACAAACAAAAACCAACCACCCCCCCCCTGCCCCCCCCCCCCAAAAACAAATACCAGCCAACCGTGATTTAAGTGAAAGAATTTATTTCTTGAGTTGCCTTGCTTTTGCTACAGAGTTTTTTCAGTTAAAGGTGTTGCGGATCTGTGCTGAAAGCAAAGGCCATTCTAAAAACAATGAAAATAATTGTAGGGCTTGACTAGGTATGAAACTTCAAAAGTATTGAGGTTCAGAGGAGTCTGAGTAATTAGTATCCCTAAAGGAGCTGACATATTTTGGGTACGTGGAGTTGCTTGTTTTTAATATTGACAGATATCCAAACTGGTTAATTTTGGTTGCAGTGTCCATTCAGAAGCAATCCTGTTTCATGTTTAGGATGACCTCTATCTGAATTTCTGGTGCCTCAGTGTTCTATGCATTTCATGTACCAGCACACTCTATTTGGCACCTATAGTAATGCTATTATTTTGTTATTTTTCTAGCGTGTTCTTCTTCTCGTTGCCTCGGATGTTGATGCCTTATGTGCTTGTAAAATACTCCAAGTAAGTCTTGGTTCATTATCACTGCAGGCTGACAGTATGAGAAAATGTGTATGCCCTGGGATCCTATAAATGGGTGTGAACTGGGGAAAGGGGGAAGGTTTAATCTGCTTTTGTAACATTTGTTTCCATGAGTTATGGCACTGAAAACTGGTGAGTCAGTCTCAGAGTTCATGTAGATTTGTCATTTGGGATGTCTTTATTTTAAGGATTTGTATGGAATAGAATCATAGCCTGGTGTAGCATTGCAGGAGAGGCTGTTTCCCCTCCCCTCTGCTAACAGCTGTTGCTTCCTTGCAGGCTTTGTTTCACTGTGATCATGTGCAATACACACTCGTGCCAGTGGCTGGGTGGCAAGAACTTGAAACTGCCTTTCTGGAGCATAAAGATCAGGTGAAAAAATATTGGAAAATTTTTAAGCTCTAGCTCATCTTTTGTAAAGATAAATTTCTTCTCTTCCCCAATTTAAAACGTTAACAGTTAAGCTCATTTATTATTAGTGGTTACTTAAAACTGTGGTTACATTTTAACATACCAGTAATAAATTTGTCAAGTTTTTAACATCACCTCCAACAAATGTGCTAAAAGGTTGGTAGAGTCAAATGAAGTTTGCACACATTTTGAGACATAAAAGTGCTGGTATTGATGTCAAACATCCCTGAATTGTGCATTTTGCCTTAAAAAAAACTTGTTTCTCAGAGACTTCAAATATCAGAAAGTAAACACAAGTTTTAGCAATGATGAGTGCTTTGTAGGTTTTGTAAACATATTTGCAGCTTTCCATGTTTCCTGACAATCTAAGTAACAAGCTTCTTTTTTTTTTTTTTTTCTGCTTTGTTTGCAGTTCAAATACTTTGTTCTTATTAATTGTGGTGCCAATATTGACCTCCTGGAAATCTTGCAGCCTGAAGAAGACACTTTTTTTTTTGTGTGTGACAGTCACAGACCGATCAATGTAGTGAATGTTTACAATGACACACAGGTAAAAGCTTTTCTTTCATAATAAAAACCTCCACAGTGTGGTGGTGAACAGCGTAGTGCTTTTCTGTGTTTGCAAAACTGGTTAGAACATTAGCTTGTAGGTCAGAAAGCAGCATTAATAAATAAGTATTTGCAGTAGTAATGTACATGACCAGAAAAAAACCTTTTCCCAGCAGTGAAATCTCTAATGTTAGCAACGTGGTAGTTGTCAGTAGTAAGTACTTGTTAATCTTGTTGCTATAAATCAAACTGCCATAAATCAGAGGATAAACATCCTCCAGAATGTGACAGGTATTATTTCTCAGCATCTAGCAGCACCTAGAATTTAAAGCATTAAAATGATAATTTTTTCAGTAATGCTCTAACAAAGAAATATGGATTTTTACTCTTACTTTCTATAAATCAGTATGGTATTAGTATTAAAACCCAACATTTTGTTATGCCAGGAATTAAAACAGCCTAAACGAATTTTTTGTTTCTTTTACTAAGTAAGAGTGCATTTTGCTCACTGAATAAGATACTTACTCTAAAATAGAGTTTTCTTCTTGCTAGATTAAGCTGTTAGTCAAGCAAGATGATGATCTTGATGTTCCTGCTTACGATGACATCTTCAGAGATGAGGAGGATGAAGAAGAGGACTCAGAGAATGAAAGTGATGGCTCGGAACCCTCAGAGAAGCGCAGACGTTTTGAAGAGGTTTGTTTCACTGCTGTGTTGTGAAAGGAAAAGAAATAACACTGCTATTACATATATTTTACATCATAATAATCTTTGAGTTTAAAAATTGTGTTCCATTAGATCACGGATCCAAGTGCAGGATTTAAGAATAATCTACAACAACAGGTAGCTTCACATAAACAAAATATTTATCTGAACTACCCAGAAACATTTTCTCCAAATAATAAAAAAATTGTTTTGAACTTATTTATGCATAATTCTTTGTATAATCAGTGATCTGGAGAGTCTCCTAATATGTGCTGTGGACTTGGCAGTCTAGCAATAGAACTTGTTTAGATATTAACTCCTTTTACAAAAAAAATGTTTGAGAACATACAAGCTCACAAATAGTTTAGCAATGCATGTTGTCTGTGCTTTTAGCAGTAAACTAACAAAAGTGTATTAAGTGTACATATGAAATTAAATTTGCCATGTTACTTGTAGCATATTTTCTATTTATATTATAGAAGCAAACAAAGGCATGAGACCATCAACATTTAGGGACAACTAAGTATAAAGACATCCTTACATTTAATATATATTTCTTGTTATCTTTATCTTCCCATTAGCATTGTACATTTTTTTCCTAGTAATATAAAAAGGGGACCATCTTAGCCAAAGCAGATATCCGATTCAAAGGAAAATTACAAATACACAAAAGCTTTTCTCAGACATGTTAAATATTTCACAAGGATCTCACCTGTGTCCCTGGAAATATTTTTGATATTACTTTTCTCATGAGATGTTGTTAATGGCATTTTTCTTTCCATTTTTTTTAAGGAAAATAAATATTTTTAATAAGAAATTTAATTACATTTTTTAAATTAAAGTTCAATAATTGAGGTATCTAAATGCTAATCCAGTAGAATATTTTTCTAGCTTTTTAACATTCTGGAAATTAATTTACAGGAGGTAATAGAGAGGACGATGAAAAGGCGACAAAGGCGAGAATGGGAAGCACGCAGGTGTGTAAAAGGGTTTTTCTTATCTTGCTTCTATCTTTTTCTTTCATTCTTTGATCAAAAATTGTGTTAAGAATACAAACAAAAGATACCAAACTCTGATTTGCAAGATGCTTTAGTTATAATTTTGTTTAGAAAGTTGAGAGAGATATTTAGTATATAAAAATAAAATGTTTGAATAGAGGGAATTGTAAATAGTAATTTAAAATTTGAGTACCAATAGATGCATTGGCTCATTTCAAATAGCTGCAGTATTCTCATTTATCTTGGGATGAAATTTGTCCTTCTGTTTTCTACTTTTACAGTCCCACTGTAGTCAATAGGAATGAGCAGGAACAAATCAGATAAAATGGGATTTGAGGAATAGTGATGTAAAAAAATTTTCCTTTTTGTTTTATGAGTACATTTCAGTGTGGTTTCCACATTGTTACTAAAGTCCAATTGTCTTGCAGATAAACAATTTCTAGCCCAAGTTTAATGTTTTTAATTGCTAAAGTGAAATTTAAATATTAATCACCATTTCTGGCATATATTTTTAATTGGCTCCAACGACCAGTTCACCACTTAGTCAAATCTGGGTTTTTTCCCCATTTTAGACGAGAAATTCTTTTTGATTATGAGCAATACGAATACCATGGAACCTCAGTAAGTATAAACTCTGTTTGCCATAAAACTTCAATGTGAAAGTGTAAAGTTAATTGGACAATATCCAACGTTATAATTATCTATTACAATTATATAATTATCTAATAAAACTATTTACTATAATAATATTATTGCATCTCGCTATTTTTGTACCTTATTGTTATACATATAAACTGCATCATACATATACAAATAGTTTAACTTAGTTGAATGTTTTATGGCTTTTTTTTTAGATCTTTGCAAGGGTATCTATCTATTTACAAAATACTGTCACAAAAAGACTTGAGCATATAGAGGGGTTGTTTGTCTTTCAAAAGTGTCAGGATATCCCAAACATAGCATTTAGGACATCAAAATGTTCTTTCTGTCATTTGGCCTCTCTGATTATATTTTATTAAGTGTTTGGTTTATATATAATGCAGGTTTACAGAGCTTTCTAGAATATTTTTCTTTCTACTTAATATCTTAGGAAGAAGCTGGCAGATTGTCAGACTCCAGGGTGATTTCTAGGGCTTTAGTAGCATGTGCTAGGGCTTGGCAGATTGAACTGTTCTATTTGTTTAGTGAACTGTGTCTCGTGTTCATTTGCCTTTTTGCTTCTCCCTCCTGTAGTCTGCAATGGTGATGTTTGATCTGGCATGGATAATGTCTAAGGACTTGAATGACATGTTGTGGTAGGTTTCCATCATCATTTTTTTGTAGAAATTGGAAGCTTAAACCTGCCACAAAGACAGGCAAGATTTCCCAAAATAATTTGGTTTCACTATGAGATTCCAGTTTCTTTTGGGAGTGGATGCTTGTCTTCAACTAGAGGATGCATCTGTGTAAATTAATTAAAAGCAACAACAGATTTTGCATGGAAAAAGGGAGAGTGGTACTGTATGTGTATGTCTGCAAAAGAGGGAATAGTAGTACATAACTTTGTTATTAACTTCTCTGTACTGCTGATAAACAATGTTTCTGATTTGTTCTATTACATGTTTAGGGGGTTAAATATAATATACTCTGTTGGAATATCTGTTGGCTTAACCTTTTTTTTTCTTTTTTTTTTTTTAATTTAGGTGGGCTATTGTTGGCCTAACAGATCAATGGGTCCATGATAAAATCACTCAGTAAGGAAGTTTTTTTTTTGAAGTTTATCTTTTTTCTTAGTATTCTTTCTTATTTATTTGTCTAACTTTAAAATTTTTGTTTTGGGAGTAACTAGCAGCAATTAGTAGAGATCAGAAAACATAAGGGTATTATTATAACAGATATAATTATTTAATGGTGATATTAAATATATTAATGCCTGAATGTGATCTGTTGTCTTCCAAAAATAGGAATATATATCTTTAAAAAATATTTTCTGTTATTTAGAATTTTTAAGCTAACTTTGTTTTTCACAAAATTATAAATCAATCACTTCTGATCTGGGAGGAAATCATGTTTAATGGTAGTTTACCTAAGCATGAACTCGATACAGCTTTATTAAAGGAAGAAACTTGTATGTTCTGTATCCTCCAAGTTCCATTGCAGTTTTAGATAACAAGTTTCACATATTTCTTCCTCTTTTTTTATTTTCTACTAGATATGATCAGAATTCTAGTATTACATGTGTAGACTTTAATTCTGGTGTTATATTTTTACTTATACATGGACATTTAAAAATAGATAAATGTGATTAGTAATAACTGATTTCTTTGGTCAGTCTATTTGTTTTTGTTGTGGTTTTTTTGGAGGGGTTTGTTTGCTGGAGGTTTTTTTGGGGTTGTTTGTTTGGGTTTTATTTGTTTTTTGTTTGTTTGTTTTAATTGCCTGGGTAAAAAGACAAATATTGAAGAAACATTATTTAACGAGTTGGGAGGGTTTAAAAGTATACCTATGGTTTTCATGCTTCTGACTTTAGGAAACATTTTTATTTTCTTGTAATCAAGAACAAAAATTCCCAGGCAGAAAGTGAAGTAACAAACTTGTTTTTGTTTCAGGATGAAGTACGTGACCGACATTGGAATCCTGCAGCGCCACGTGTCTCGCCACAACCACCGCAACGAGGATGAAGAGAATTCTCTGTCCATTGACTGCATGAGAATTGCATTTGAATATGAGTATCCTTAAAGAAGGTCTGGGGAAAATGCACACTTACCCCTCTGGTGAACCCCTCTGGAGTTTTTATCCAGGGGAAAAAAAATCCCAGCACCATCTGTGCTGAGAATGGAAATAAAATAAAGGGAGATCCAAATGTTTTGTTGTGCGTGAATCACTTTTTCAGCATAACCTTTCTGAAGTGGTTACAAGTCAACATTGCTACTCTTGTGTTACATCACCTGAGCTTCTCACTGCATTTTATGCAGCACAGGCATGCAATATGTAAGGGCAGCTGAATCCTTTCCTACTTGTGGAGTTTGTAGGGTCAGAGGATATTGTGTTTGCAATTATTTGCCATAACTCCTGCTCAGCCTTCGCCTGGCACTGTACCAGCACTGGTCTCTCTATGAAAGTCTCTGTAACACCTCCTACACCTCTGCCAGCCTCAAGCTTTGGTCTGTACAAGGGCAGAAGAGGCTCCAGGAGTTTTTGGCTGACATGGGGTGAGTTATAAAAATCTGAATAATTTTTTTCAGTGACTTAGAGGGAAATATTCAGAATATAACTTGCAAGTATGTAAGCTGTCAGTTTTTAAACATGATTGTGGGGCTCTGAATAGGTGGCAGTGTCTCTGAGTTACACAACTTGTGTATTGGTTTACAAGGAACACTTGCTGTATGCCTTTATGGAATGGCAGCTGACTAAAGTAACCTCTGCTTCCTTACATCCACTTTTCAATGACTGAAAAAACTAATGCATACAAGTTTAGTCAGACTTAACCTCGTTAAATTATCTAATAGCTTTATAAGTCCTATGAGAAAAAGGTAAAATACTTGCTTCTTCTGGCATACCCCTCAGTGGCTTTTTTCCTTCTGTTTTTAGTTTGCCCTTGAAGCAAGTGAAACAGAAGTTTAATTCCATGGACATGTCTTTGAAAGAAAATCTTCGGGAGATGATTGAAGAATCTGCAAATAAATTTGGGTAAATTGTTGTAAATTCAAAGGTTTTATCTGAAAATATTTTTTTAATTAAGTTCCAATATTTTTGTGTGAAGAAGATCTAATATGTTGTTTTCAAAAATATGATTCTTAGATTGACAAAGTAACACTAGATTTGTTGCAAGTGTTAGGATAAGGTTTTTCTTCATGTTCTTAAGATTAACATACTGGGGAGACAGCTGGTCAATGTTAATAATGTTAATAAATTTTCCTGGGTTTATTTCATTTTACAGAATGAAAGATTTACGAGTTCAGACTTTCAGCATTCACTTTGGCTTTAAGAACAAGTTCTCAGCAAGTGACATAGTTTATGCAACATCTTCTCTCATGGAGAACATAGAGAAAGAGGGGCCTGAAACAACTAATTTCATTAAGGCTTTGGACAGTCTCTCCAGGTACTGAAAATATGCCTCTTTAGTATTTTGCAATTTTATTTAGAGAAATGTATTGGGATTATGGATCTAAAATATGAATTTTTGCTTCATAACCTATTGAAGAAAAAATCAAAATATCCCTGTGAATAGTGTTTAGATATAATTTTTATGTGAAAAACTTGATTTTACTAAGAAAGTGTCTATTTTTATTCTTTTTGTTGCAGGGGTAACCTGGACAAGCTGCACCAAGGACTGGACCTAGCCAAAAAGCAGTTACGTGCCATCCAGCAGACAGTGGCCAGCTGTATTTGCACCAACCTTGTCATTTCTCAGGGGCCATTTCTCTATTGCTCCCTCATGGAGGTCAGAATTTTGTGTTTGGGTTCTCAGCTGACTCTCCTTTTTGACTGTATCATCCTTGAATAAGTTTCCCTAAGTGCTTGGCACAGCAAGAATTACTCTGTAAGAAAGAAGCTGTTTCTCTGTACTGGGCTGTCCTGTGACGGGTCAGTGTTGACATTGCTCTGAAGCTGCCAAAGGCAGAATCAGCCCTCACAGAAGGGAGGGGGCTTTGCTGCAAAGCTGGGTGAGCTCAACCTCCTGTACTCTAATAGTTCTTGTCAGTGTTCTTTGAGCCACACAAAGCTTCTAGACTTGTTAGTAGATAATAAAACTAAGTGTAAGAATCATCTTGGGTTGTAATTGAAATAATTCTTCTTTTTCTAGGGCACACCAGATGTGAAACTGTTTTCCAAACCAGTGTCTCTGTGTCTGCTTAGTAAATACTTACTGAAATCATTCGTTTGCTCTGTAAGTAAATCAAAAGCATTTGACTCACAAACTTCTGGCTGCTGTAGTACTTATTGTTCTGTCAGATACTTGCAGTTGATTATTAAAAGCATTATAGGAAACTACTAATAATGTTTTTCTGCTGATTGATTGGATGATTTTAGCATTACTTGTGAATGCTGCTCTAGAGGAGATGCCTATTTGGAGACTTTGTAGCATTGAGTTTTCATTACTAAGATAATTACAATCTAAACACTTTGTGTAACTTTGTAAGATTTGAGGGAGTACATCACTGAAATTTCTATTAAAGTGACTTTTACTGTAAGGAACAAGTGAATTAAGAGATCCTGTAAAGAAACCACCTTCTGTTGAACTGCAGAATATCTGTACCCTTAGGTGGCTATTTCTAATGCTGTCTCACACGGAGAGCTGATAAATTAAATTGCTTTCTGAGCCTTTTGTAACAAAGAGGCTTTCTGACTTCCAGACAAAAAATAAGCGTTGCAAGCTGCTGCCCCTGGTCATGGCTGCACCCATGGATGTTGAACAGGGAACTGTGATCATGGTGGGGATTCCTCCAGAGACTGAAAGCTCGGACAAAAAGAAGTAAGCAAACTGTTTATAAGTTCTAAACCTGTCTCTGAAGCAAATATATCTTTCCTGTACCTATTTAACACTGATTATGTTGACTTGAATTGTATCCTTCTCAAAGACACACCTTCTGCATAGTGTGCATGAGGTACTTTGAGAGAGGATACAGATCTTCAAGACCTTCCTTGCAAGGTTTTTTCTTTTCCTTTCCTCTTAAAAGAGGGAAATAGTTTACTATATGGCCCATGACTTCATTTCTAAAAGCCTCCAATGTAAAAATTTTTGCACATAAATAAGCGAGGTGTCTGTTGAACACCCGGCACTTGTAAAAACATCTGGAAACTGTTTCCACCTCTCGGCCAGGAAAAAGTTCCTTGCTTCTACCTCAGTAAACATCCTTTCCTGTGACACTCATTCGTATTTCTGCTCCTGCCTCAGCTTTTTCGGAAGAGCCTTCGAGAAGGCTGCGGAGAGCACCCGCTCCAGGACGCTGCACAACCACTTCGAGATGTCGAGTGAGTGGCGGGGCCCGCAGGGGCGGTGCCGGGAGCGGCTCCCGGTGCGGGGCGGTGCCGGGGGCTGGCCCGCGCTCCGAGCGCTGCCTCCCGGTGCAGAAACCACAAAGCACCCGGCTTAGCTTCTAGAGACAGCCTGCCTTCTGCACACACCGACGATTTGCACACGTGCACTTCGCTTTACGGGACGTGATGTTGTGCGAAGGCTTTAAATTTAGCAGCCAAACCAAGCGTGGTATTGATGAGACACTTAAGCAGTGAAATCAGCCTGTCTTGCACATGCTTAAAAAAGAGACAGGCTTTTTTCACAATATCTATTTCTCTATGCATGTTGAACATACACAGAAATATTCGTAGATTTAAGAAGTGCCTGCTCTATTGTGGAGCGAGCACCTACAAATTAGTTTGCTAATATTTAAGTACTAAATAAACAATGTCCTTTGCATTTTGTCCAAATAGCTTCTTCTCCTTAAAGCTGAGTAAGAATGTAAATTGGTATACTCAGGCTTATTGTTCTTCTAGACTGATATCTGGTATATCTATCAGTTATTTGCATCCTGTAATAAAATTTTTCATATTTTAGTAATTGAATTGAAAACAGAAGATCGGAGCAAATTTCTGGATGCACTCATTTCTCTCTTGTCTTAAAGGTAAGACGCTGTAAGGATTAATTTTAAAAATTATTACAAATCAAGTAACCTGGTACTATCTGTAGATTTTTTTTTTTTTTAATGTGGCAAGTTTTAGTGAAAATATAAATTGAAGCTAAGAGTTTCTTACAGAGGCAATTGTTTTCCTTTGGAGGAGGAGGCAGACAATGTGAAAGCAAAGTTTTTTCCTCCTTAAGAGATTTATTGAAGTTTCATCATCCATGAGTTTCTCTGTCATTGTTCCTAATTTTTTGTGGCTTTTAAACTTAGGGTAGAAAAGGAGCATCTGTGTTGTGAGAGAAATGTGAGAGAAATTCTGATGAGTTGTTTGAACTCAGGGTGGAATTCTGGCCACAGCAGTGCCAATGGCTTTGATGTTAATGCAGAATTTGCATTTTTCTTTCCCAGGGTTAGGGTTGTAGCCTAGCTTGGTGTGTAGTTTTTTACCTAGGTCAGAGATGGGGATATAAAATTTAGTTGTAGTTGTGGAGTAGCTACACACTAGTTCAGAGCTGCTTGTTAGACAGCAGAGGCATGCATGGCTTACAGGATTTCTACATCCATTTGTTTGTTTCTTCACACTTTGACTACTGATTGTTTTGTCTTCTGCTCTTGTTATGCAGTGGTGCCTTTTGGCTCCTTGTGCTGGAAGCTGAGGATGAGACCCTCTGAAATTATTTTGGATGTTCCAAAGTTCATGGTGCTGCAGTTTTGGTGTCTCTTAGGTACTGGTACAGGCCTGGACTGGTGTTTTTATGCCTTTTGGGAGGTCAAAAGGATTTTGATCTCAGCACAGAGATATTGAACACTTATTTTTCTAAACATCCTACCCTGGTAATGGCAAAAGCTGTCACCTGGTATTTGTACATTGGGTTTCTATTTATCAAGCCTGCTTTTATTGGTAGATGTACTCTTGTGATATTCAGTTGTTGATTGATAACAAAAAATAGGTTTTGAAGTTCCATATTTATATTACTGTTCAATTGTACTTTTAAAATTGTCTTGAATGCTTTTTATTTTTTTTAAACAAATTATTTGAAACTCTCCTTGAAGTTCTAGAAAATGTTTTTTAGTATTACGAGATTGAAATCTTGTACTTTAATTGAAAGACTTGTTTTGTGAGAGGAGTTTTAAGATTTTAGGGTTTTTAAAATCCAAATACTGAGTAACTGCCAAATACCAAATGAAAAATCCAGGGAATACCAGTGTCAATAAAGCCTTTTTAGTCATGCATTGTGATACTGTATTGTCACTTGTAGCTTGACTCTGGGAATAATTTTCCTGGAAGGAGGCTGAAGTACTATGATAATTCTGTGTATACTGTAGCACTATAAATATTGACAGAGTAGCTTATCCTGTTCCATAGCAGATTTCATTTTAGTTTGGTCATATGAAATGGTTCATTGGCCTTACCCTGCTGAGCATTGGTGGCTGTGTATATATGTACATGTGGAATGCTCTTCTACTTGAAGTGTTTGCTTGAATTTACTGTGACTTCAGTGTTTTCATGTATTGTAACAAATACACAGAGGTTATGTATCATTACATCTTTCTTTGTACATATTTTAATACAGATTAATTTAATATTAAATGTGATTTAAATGTAGCCAACAGAAACCTAATTAAACTATTTTTATTCAAAAAAAAGTTGGTTTGGGTTTTTCAAAAAAAATTTTATATGTTGTCACCTTATCTGGATAAAATCCCTGTGCCAAGCTGAGATGGCCATCAAATTGTACTTCCTAAGATATAACAATGCTGCCTTTTGGTTTTGCATGTTTACTAGGTAGTATTGGCAATAAATTATATTGGCCCTTACCAGGACATTTTGGGTTTTACATAGCATACAGAAATTCTGTCACTTTTCTGAACTACCTTGTTGGGCTTTAGGTCTCTGGAAATGGAAACACAGAAGTTTCTGCTGTCTTTTGAACAAGTAGTGCCAGGCCAATTAGTATGTAAATGGTACAAGTCCCTATGACAGTGAAGTGCACTTCTAAATACTTTCACTTTATCTTTCAGTTGCAAACTGCTGGGTGAATTAAATCAGATAAATGTAGGAAATGAATTTATTTATCACAGAAGAATCACTGCCATTTCCGCCGTATTTAATGACTAAATAGTTCAGCCCTATCATATATTTAAGACTTATTTTACTAGGTGACTGTCATGTTCTGAAAAATGGACAAATTTTCAGGCACAAGCACCTTTAGCTTTAGCATGTTGTGTCATACTGGGGGGATGAGAAGTGGGAGCTAGTTTTTGTGCTGGGATGTGTTGGTAATTGCTTCACTGCCAGGTTCTTCAACAAAACGTGTGTAACATAAAACACAAACTTTCCTTGTCCCTCCTTTATTGGTTTGGTTTTTTTTTTTGGTTGGTTGCTTTTTACTGGTTTTTAATGTTCCATTTTTTCCCAAGATCTGCTGGAAGTGCTCAGAATGCTTTTGCAAATTTTAGAGTTGATCAGCTGTTGAACTGATTCCCAGGTCATCCAAATGTGGCCATAAATCAGTCAGAAGTGTGGAATGCTGTGTAAAATAAAGTTTTTAATCTATATGGACACCTGAAGAAGTATCTGCCAATAGATAAAAATTTTGCCTGTCAGCATTTCACAAGGTGGGCAATAGAATCTGATGCTCCTTATGTAGTTTATTTTAGGCTACAGAATTTGTCAATTAATATGTTAATACTACCCCAGAGACTAATTGTATGAGGAAATTGTGGAGCTGTTTCATTCAGCAGCAGTAACTTGGTGGTTTGAGTGGCCCATTGAAATTTGTGTAGGTTGGGTAAAATGGTCACTTGACATCTCTGCCTAAAGAGATAATTATGCTTTTGATTGATTATCCCAAGCAGAAATGATTAATGTCTCATTTTAAAATAAATAGAGCACTGAGAAATCAACTTAGCTTCTTAAATGTACAGTCATATTCCACCTAGCCATGTCTGGATGCAAATAGAAACATTCCCTAAGGATTATATTGAAGCTGCAGTAACTCTTCCAGTGTTTGCTTGCTGTAACAGCAGCCTTCTAATCAGTTCTTTAAATATTTCTGCTGCTGCTAATCCGAGAACAATAGCAGTATGAAACAAATCCTTTAAAATGTTTTTTTAACAAAATAAAATGTTGAAAATACTTAAATACCAAAGTACTGAAGCAGCTGAACAAGCTGATTTATGCCATTCCTGCTCAGTGATTCATGGCTGGCTTTTTTATGGGGTGATAAATTTAAACATAATTGAAATTGCACAGTAAGGACCTGATTTGATTGGAACTGAAATAAATCCCTTTCCATGAAAGAATTGTGGTGATTTAATAGACTTGTACTTACCAATGTCAAGGTTGCATAGTGGGTAAGAATTAATTCTTACCTCCTTTCCTATTTCTCTTTAGGAAAAAAAAAAAAAAAGAAAGTTAAGGAATATTACAGCTTCCTTTTTTGAAAGACCTGCACAGTCTGTGGCAGTTTGACTGAGGCAATAACAGCCACAGGGGGAGGCCAGTGGGCTTTGGTCAGTTCTTGGCCTCTCCAATGCCAGAAGCAGGTGCTAGGGAAGGGTACAGAAACAGAGCAGTAGCATTGGGTGCTTCCTTCCAGACACAAACAAGTGCTGTCCCAGCCCTTGTGCTCAAGGCCATCCTGAGCCAGGTGTGCTTCCTGTGTGTTTGGTCACTGCCAGTGGTTTTCTGGGAAGCTGGATTCACTTCCTCCCAGATTCTTGCAAAATTCTAGCCTGTGCAGTGTTCTGTGGTGAGTAGATCTGCAGCCTAGCTAGATATTGTGTGAAAAACTACAACCCTGTGGAACAGTGTAATAGTGCTGATTGCTCTTATTAATGGAGGTTAAAATCTCTGCAATGATTTCTAAGCAAATAATTTTGCAAATATTCCTTATTTTTACTTTCTATTGTAAAACCTTATTATAATAAAGGACAGAAAATATTCCTGGGTTGAATATTGGGCGATATTATGGGGTTTTGCCTTGATCTACAGGAGTATGTATGTTTATCATCAGATTTTTATGCTTTGGTACTTAGATGAAAATACAGTTGGTCCTACATCAATAAGAGCTCTAGTTCATTAACCATATCAAATTTAGCTACAGTATCTGCTCTTTCTTCCTACTGTTCCCTGTGACTACTCTCTTAGAGCCTACTGCTCTGCTTTTATGGCTGAAGCAATAAATCAGAGGTATTTCAGAATCTGATGGTTTTAGCTGCTTTACCAGCAATTTGAGTTTATATTAGTAAATGTCAATCATCACTTGTGAACCTGACAGGATCTGAGAAAGCCATTGCAGTCTTAAAATGCTGAATGGTTTGCAGGAGAGCTGTTTGGTTGTTTAGTTAAATCCCATGTACTCTAAAGAGCTCAGATAGGAGAAGTACCTTAGAATTGTCATGTTTGACCGTCTTTTATGCTTCAGTTTCACTTTTTCCACTCCTGTTTTTCAGGACAACGTTTCCAGTGCACACCTGTCCAGAAATACAAGAGAAATAAAACTTTACATACTCTAATCACTAGTCTGGAGTACCCTAGTTGTAAAGTCTGGAAAAGGAAGTTTTAAAATCAGTCTCCTTTGTACAGGAGTTCTTTGAAGATGGTTTTGTTGTGTTGAATTGGCCTCTCAGGGTGTGCTAACTTGTAAAGAGGGGAGCAGTACAGAGCAGTACTTACTAAAAGGGAAATATAGTAATCACAAGTGAGGAGGAATCAAAACATAAAACACCAGGACTGTTCTTGTGGCAATAAACAGTGTCATTTGTTGATTTTATATGTACACCTGTCAATCAATGGTTTTGATGGTTTTGATTCCCTCGTGGAAGGAATATTCTTGTAAACATTCCTCTGAAAGTTCCTTTGTGAGTAAGTCTGGCTTGAGGGAAAGAAAACAGTGAAATGTTTGTTTCTTTAAATGGAAAAATTGAAATCCCTCTTGGCACTTGTGTACCATTGTTGGATTCAAGGTGGTACTAAAAGTTCCCTTGGAGCAGATTCAAGAATTGAAAAATATGCTGCCAGGGTGGAGCTCAAAAATGCCACCTTTATGTACAAGCATTTGGGTTATAAACACACACTTAGCAGGAAATATTGCAGAACATTCACTAGGGAAAGAAAATTCTGGGAGCTTTTTATTTCAGACTGGATGCCATTCTTTTAAAGCATTTGAGTTTTGATTTTTGTCATTCAGAAGGTGGCAGAATTAGAGAAGAAACGCAAAGGTCAAACGTGTTGAAAATAGGCAAGAAATCCCTAACTCCATGGTACCTAAACTCATGGCATCCCTGGGTCTGGCAGAGCAGAGAATGTGGGTTTCCCAGTCACTGCTGCTGTGTGATAGAATAATTTTGATTTCCTCTGCCCCCTCAAGGCAGTTGTGGCTGCTGGGTTGTTATCCTGGCATGTGTTACCCTGACTTGCTGTCTGCTCCCATGGTGTGCATCTGGGCAATACACTAAAATCTCAATAACCAGAGATAAAGACTTGTCTGGTAATTTGATGTCACAACAAGCATTTAGCAGAGTTGCTGCTGCATGCTATTCTCAATGAGCTGAAGGCTCACAAATCATTCTTAAATCAGAATTAGAACCAATCCCATAGGAATTTATGGGCAAGCCTAATCATATCTTATGAACTAAACACAGGTAAAATGTATACACAAGCTCTACACAAAATGTTTACACAAAGGTAAAATGTGTCACAACATAGTTCCTTTTGGTGTTGGATCTGGGTTTATTTTATTAAGAGATCTGGGGATTTTTTTATTCCTTGGTTCAACATCATCCTTCTCTGAAGTCTTTGCCACTTGTTTAAGAACTGTACATGACTTATCTGGGTATTCCTTCATGTTAATGACTAGGTTGCCTGTGTTAGTCAGTACCATGACATTCTGGATCCTTTGTTTTCTTTTCAAAACCAGTTTAAATTTAGATGATTCCTTTCAGACCCTTGCAAAAGAGACAATACTCCCTTACAACAAAAGGGTGCTGTCTTTTATAGCACTTAGAGTCACCTCTTCTCATTGCTGCAGCCTGTCTGTTTCCAGTCCCTGTGGTGTTGGTGTCTCTTTCCACTGTTTAGCTCAGTGGAATTTACTTTCATTTAATCATTCATTTGCAGCATGTCAGTGGAAAATCGGAGGTACCTGCCATTGAATTGGAAAGAATTCACAGGGACAATCAGCTCTTAGTATGTTTTTGTTTGCTGAAAGGAGTCACCAAGGGGCTCTCAAAATAAATATGCCATTAATAATGATCTACTGTCTGGTCTGAAAGTCTAACTGGATCAGTAGCCTAGAAGGAAGGGGCATGTAAAATGGTGTTTTCTTTAAACACTGGTGTGGTCAGTGAAGTAATTCAGGACTCAAATAGCAAGAATACAGCATGCCCTGGATCAAGCATGCTCTGAGGTCTGAGATTACCTTCTTGGGCCCTGGCTAGATTTCTCATCTGAGACCATGCACTGACCAAAATGTCCCCTCCCTACTGTGCAGGATGACATTCATCTTCAAAAAAATTAGCATTATAAATTTTTTTCCTGAGGCTCTTGTACTTCCTTCAGGGAAGTCTCTTTTAACTGGAAATGGCTTTGTTACATCATATGGAAGCTGTTAAAATTAATAAATTAAAATTATAAAAAAAAAAAGATGCTCTCCAAACAGTTCTGGGCTTTTCCAGTGGTAACTGTTAAGTTCAAAGTATCTCATGAGAGTCTTTGGCTATGTCCAGCTAATCACTCATGAGGGGGAAGACTGTCTTGGGAGCTTTTTTTTTTTTTTTACAGGATCTCAAATTTGAAAAGCTGTTGCCCTACAATGGAAAAAAGACCTCAACAGCTGCAGAACTAGTGCTGTAATATAATTCTGCAACCTGATCCTTTAGCTGAGAACTGTGGTGTTTCATGGTGCCATTTGTATGTGTCACACTGCTCAAATAATTGCCTTCTAAACAGAGCCAGGCCTTGTTTAGTGTTTAATTTGCACTGTCCATGTTTGCCTCAATTACACTGTCATTGCTTACTAGGTTAAATCAATATCCAGTTTTCAGATGTATCCAGATTTCTAGAAATCCAATTTTGTCTGTAATGGAGAGTTCAGGTAACTATCTAGTACCAGACCAGATTACCACCAAACACTGATTGTGGTATTTTCCTTGGGAAGTTTAAGATGTTGTCTGTCATCTCAAGCTTTACTTCCTCACTTGCCAAAGTCTTCATGGCTGAAAACATTTTCTACTTTAAAAATATAAAACTTGGTATGCTCTTCATTATTTATAGCTCTTGTCAGTAAAATGCATTATCCTCCAGAGTTAATGGCTCTGCAAATGTGTGCTATCAGAACAGCACCATTTCTGGACTGTGTAAAAGTTACATTTTGAAAAATTAAGCACAATCCTTCAAAGACCTGTATGCACATATTGTAAAGCACTTGTGGAATTTCCCAGACATGTCTGTTCTAGGGAGGGAAATATGGTTCCCCTAAAACATTCTAAGGAAAACCCGAACAGTTTTTCCTCTCTGTCTGTTTTCTCTCCTTTTGAGATTTTTCTGCCTCTGTGTAATCTGCCTCTAACGTTAAGCAAAATTGCCTCCCATTCTTCCTACCAAAGGACTGAATCTCCCTCCAGTGTTTAGGTTTCTTTATCCTGTTATTGGGCTGTGGTTTGTTCACACCCACAAAAACAGCACACATGGGTGTTGGATTTGGTTACCTGCTTTGCAAAGCCAGTGTGTGCTGTTTCATGAACATGAAGAAGGGGAAGAGTATTGTTGTTTCAGCTGGTTCCACTTGCTGTGTAGCCATGTAAGTAGATTAGCTGATATCAGTGTTAAGGACAGAGTAGTTAAAACAATAACTTAATGAACACATCTTTTTTATGAGACTTTTTCCTTGGAAAAGCTACTGAATTCTGACTCATTTTTCTGACTCATACTGAATTGCTGTCTCCTCTTGTAGAATACTCACTTACAAAAGTCCCTGAGCATAGCATGCTGTGTCAAAGGGACAGAGCTTTCCAACTGTTGCATACAAAACTGAGAAGGGGACCTGAAAAGGACTGAAAATGACAGGGTGAAGTACAAAAATAGCAAATAAAGAACTAAGAGGAAAAGAGAGACTGAGTAACAATAGAGGCTAAGCAGTAAATCCGGTTTGCCTTTCTAGTTCAGGAAGGTGTCTTGGAATCTGTATTTCAGGGCACCCACTGGGTGGTCACCAGAGCTCTTTGAGTGTGTGAAATGAAATGGAAAACAATAGCTCAGCAGCAATTGCTTTTTTCCCTCTGATGAGGTGTTCCTTGAATTGCCAGCACGACTCCTGCTTGATTTAGCAGTGAATACAGCCAGGCATTTCCTGAAAGGACAGCACTACATGGCACTGTTAGAAATGCTAAGTGAAAGGTTCTGCTGTGAATAACGAGGGAAAGGGAATAGGATACAGGAGTGTGTCCCACTAAACTGTCTGTGCAACAAAAGCGAGAATGAAATGTAGCACAGCTGCACAGGGGTCATCTACCCAGTCTGAAAACCCTCATCTCATTCCACAAATAGGTGATAGGAGCCAACAAGATCTGTTGGGAAGAGATATACCTTTTTGGAATGGTTAGAAGCTAAAGCCAGCATTGTTGTCTTACCAGCTTGTCTTCTTTTCATTTTAACTCATATTATCTAATAAGCTCTCAACTATCTCAATTCTCATGGGGAATTTTTGCCAGTAAATGTAGATATTGTTTGTGTTCTGGGCCGATATTCCATTCTGAGAAGTCTCTGTGTATGCATATATCTGCCTGCTCATCTGTTCCATTATCTCCAAATAACAAATAAATTATTCCTTTCAGAAAGGGTATCTTCTCTGAGCCTTTCAAAGATACAAATACAGTGTATGGCTCCAAGAGTACTGCACTGACTTGGCAGAAACTATTCAAGAATCACTGCTACCCCTCCTCCTCCTTGATTACAGCCCTTAGGAAAGAAATGTCATGACTCCTCATTTTTTTGTTATTCAGCACATTTTTGTGGTCTTTTCTTTCATTAAACTTTGTATTTCCTCTTTGCCTCACCTTCTTCCTTCATCAGGATGGATGTTAGAGAGCACCTCATGCAAATGGACAGGGGGACCCAAAAGGAGATTACTGACACAGATTAATTAGTTATTAGCTAAACAGTATCTAACCTCATTTCATGCCTTTATATTTAGTCACTTGTGCTGGTTTTTATCCAGTGTCCAATCACTCATATTAGTTATCTCCTTTTGTTTTTAGAACAAAAAAAAAACCCAAAAACCAAAAAAAACTTGTACATTGCTGAGATCAGTTTTAAACCCTCTCACTGTCGAGGGCATTCATCACATTACCTACAGACATGTTATGTGCACTGTTTTCTAGTCTGTTAAAAAAATCCTTTCCTATTGTACTTTCAGCTTGGGTACGATCTGGAACAAAGTTAATTGTGGTTCTACATTTAGATTTTAAGTTAATTGAGCTCTTTAGTTTTTGCTTCTGCCCTGGATATGTTCATTTCCATTTCCAGGCTCTCATTCCTGTTAACTGTTAATCAGTGTGCAGTGTCTGTGCTGTCACTGTCACCTCAGACACTCAGTTTGGTGCCTACAGCAGTGTGGGTCTTACCCCCCCTTTGCTCATTATAAAGCAATAACATTACTTTTTTTCTTTTTCTTCCTCTGGGTTAAGGCCCTTCTGTTTGATTCAAACTTCCTTGCAAGGTCACAAAGTGAAGTTTCACAGCAGTGTAAGAGCTCCTGCATCCTGCCTGCCCATGTTATGAGGTCAGGACAGACCTAAGACCTTTTGGTTCAGGAAAAGGATTGCAGTTTGCCCTTCACAATCCTAATTCCTGTGTAGCAACAGGTGCTAAAACTGAAATTCTCAATTTCTTATTGTGACTTGACTCAGATTTCAGTAACTCTATTAAGGGGGAAAAAATCTTGGTCTTAAAATTTAGCACCCCCTCCACTGTCTTTGAAGTGGGCTTGTTTTCAACACACCAGTGGAGTTCAAGACTTGCACTGCATTCTGCCAGAGAATATTTCTGCAAGGCCGTGAATACGTTTTGCAGGCAGAAAGAAAAAAAATCTCCAACCTTGTGAGAGAGGCAGGAGAAAAAGGGATTGCTCTTCCCACCAGCAATGATCAGCCTTTAGGACAGATGTCAGTAACAGCTTCAGAGTGTGAAATCAGCCCATACAGCATCCAGGTACGGCGTCAGGATTGCTGTAACAAACTAAAAGTGCAGGTTCTAAAGAATGTAATCAGCTCTGCAGGAATCTGGGCAGGATGCCATGGATAATAGCTTTCCTTTTAGGAGGGACACTATAATGATGATATGGATGTCTTAAATAGTTGTGGTCATTAATAACCCCAGATAGACAAGAAGTCTCTTTTATTATCCAAACAACAGCATTTTACCCCTAGAGTCTCAGTATGATATTGGCTTCTGGGAATATCCACTATCTATAGTTGCAGAATAACTTCTTTAATGATGTCTTTGTTTAGTTTCTTCCTAATGGAATTCCCACCCAATGGAACTCTCTCCAAATGCTGCCCAATCCACATTGTTACAGTAGACAAAGATTGCATTTATGGGGAAACTAGTTCATATGTCTGAAAAGGGACATTACTGTGTCATACCTTTCTGAAACACTGAAGCTCCTCTTCCATGGCACAAGCTGTGGGAGTTAATATTTTATAAAATGGACATACATTTATACAAATGGTATTTGGGTGCATAGATATTCTCAACTGATCAGACAAGAAAATCAGGAGAAAATGGGACAGCCTAAAAATAATTTAAGGGTTCAAGAACATAATGGAATTCAAGTAGATGTTACATTTTTAAAACTTGCCTTGCATGTCAACATTTTGAAATGTCAACAGTATAACAAAAATAAAGTAGATGTAAACAGTGAAATGTATTATGCTGCTTGGATTTTGGCAGTCACTTCCAATGAAATAATAGCAGGAAATTATAGAGGAAAAAAATGGTGAAATCATTCTGTAGTCATTGGGTATTCATGTGAGTCTTCTGTGTTGAGATAACACTTGGGTTTATTTGTATTATAGAATGAAAGATTGCTGTTATAATTGGAAACTGTTAAAGGTTTTGTAGCTCAGGCTAAAGGTTATCCAGGCTGCCGCAACAGATATCCTAATTCTAACAAAAGATATATAGTAAGGACAGAACATTATAACTGGAAGAGTAACCTAAAAATATACATAGTGCAAGAATTCTGCCGTGCTAGGCACTTGTTAGAGCTGATAAGAACTGGTGATTGTTGTTTTTTGTCCCAATTCTTCAAATATGTGAAGGTATATTGAAACTGAATCCTACCATTTTGAGATTTCACGTGT
Source organism: Leptocoma aspasia (assembly GCA_013399835.1). Classification (NCBI taxonomy): domain Eukaryota; kingdom Metazoa; phylum Chordata; class Aves; order Passeriformes; family Nectariniidae; genus Leptocoma; species Leptocoma aspasia. Next base: position 53,867 of record VXAX01000615.1, on the reverse strand, counting down.
GTTCTTGTCAAGCAGTGCCTATTTTTCTTTCCTGAGTGATCTTTTGTGCCCAAGCCTAAATTCTCTTTAGGTTTAACCTTCTGTGGAAGTGTTCTGATAACAAACACAGTTAATGCTAATGTGTTATGTGTGAGTGTAACAGAGGGGAATAGATTCAGCTCAGAATGTGTTTGAGAGTGGGAACAGAGCCCAGAGGTACCCACATATGGCTAGGTTAATTGTCAGAGTACCTGGCATGGGATCAGGAGGAATGTCACTCAGAGCTCTGTCAGCTAACCTGCTTCGTTGAAACTTTAGGAACATACACAGCTGAAACCCAACATGCATTTAACATTGCAAACTATTTTTGCTACCAGATTAAAATTGTTGTTTTGGGATCTGGTTTCATGTATCTCCTAGCTTTTAGTGCATTTGTTCAACCCATAAAAATCTGCTTATCTTAAAAAACCCCAGAATGTTCTACAGCTGGCACAGCTAAAATGTGCACATGTGTCATTTACAGGACATAGCCAGCAGTGAGAGATGCACAGGATGATAAAACTGGCACAGAGTTCACATCTTGCTCACTGGATCAGAATCATTTTGAGAGGGTTATCTGTTGTTTGTCTGGAAGAATCAGCTGTTTTAAACATTTACTTTTGTTCTCTGCTGTAAATAAACATGAACAGGCTTCATCTCATCTGTTTTGTTTGTGTACACCAGAGCACCTCCCTGGGCCATGCAAACTCTCTGCCTGGCTGGTGCAGCCTGGAGGATCCACCAGAAGGGAACATTCCTGGGTTTGGAGCTGAGGTGTAGTAAGGAATGGATCCACTGCTATTGCTGTACATAATAGCACTGAGGCACTTCATCATGCCTGAACTAAGGCTATTTTTTCCAAAAGGAGTAACTTAACAAGCCCAGTTGATATGACATCCTTGTGTGGATGTCATATCAACTGGGCTTCAGGAACACCTTGTACCTGCTATGAATACCCTGCCAGCTGCTGCCAGGGCTTTAGTCAATGTGAGTGGCTTTTGCCATTCAAGATGCTCTAATGAGGATCAGAGTAGAAAATGCAGCTTATTTTATTTTCTGCCTGATTTTCTAGATGGTCAAAGTCCTTCTGTACTGGGTATCAGAGGTGGTCTTGTAGTTTACTCTCCTTTATTAATGTAATAAGATTTGTGTGTCTTGTTGAAAAGGCTGTGGCTTGTGGAATGAGGTGTGTTTCCCTTTTTTCTTTCCTTTTGTAGCCTGAGACCAAAACAGCTGGATAGTAGTCTCAAGGGTCATTCTTCTTTTGCTTTAATCAGTGCTGCATGTACAGTACCCCATGCTGTATGATTCTATTGTTCTCAAATCAAAAAGCTAAAGCCAGTAGTTCAGTTAATGCACCAGTTAATTCTTGTCAGGATGGTTGACATCCAGACTCATTAATATATTTATTTTCCTGTATCACTTTTAAAACAGACTCTGATGCTGATGAGTATTTTCACATTTTAAGTGGTAAAGTTTGTGTGATTTGATCCCCCATTATCCTGAGCTTATTTGGGTACAGCGACCAGCAACCCAAACCATAGGTGCCAGTTTCAGAGAGGCAAAGCTCTCCTCCAGGGCAGTAGATGAGTGGCCAGGGTGCAGCTGGGCTCAAGCCTGATGAGAAGACAGGCAGGAGCCCTGAGCAGATGCCTTCAGCACAACACTTGTGTTTCCATGCTGAGTCCTACCACTCTTACCTTTCTCTGTCCGATTCTGGGTGGAATCCACATGGTGAGCTTTGGAAGGAGGGGGGGAGCTCAGTGTTGTAAACAAAATCCCCAAATGCCACAGACAAAGGACACTGCTAAATTGATTCATGATGTCTCAATCTGTGTTTAAGAAAAAGGTGAAGCAAGTCTTGTGTATCCAAGCAACTGTAAAGCCTTCACTGTTGCCCTGGGAGGTTTTATCAGTGATGCAGTGGTTGAAGTTCTCCTCTTCTTCTAACTAAGGGTTGTAGTAGGTAGAAAAAGGAGGTTTCTAGACAGAGCCTATCGCTGCAGAGTCAGCAAGGAAGAGTCTGGAGCAGTCACACACACACAGACACAAACAAAGGTGTGATTAAAATAAAAATGGTAGAAGTCAGTCACGTCCAACGTCTAAATATAAGAAACTCCTGAGGCTTTGCTTGTGGAATGATTTGTCTTATCACAATCAGGCTACAAGTAAAGCAAATGCAGTATTTGACCAGAAAAGAGAATTCACCTGCTCTCATCCAATTAATCTAATACAACAGGAATATTTTTTATGTCTTACCAAGCAGACTTACAAAAGAAAATCCTCAAACATGTGTACTTAATTAATGATTTTCTTCTTCGGTGCACACACTAAAAGGGATGCATTGTGGGTACCATCTGATGCTGAATACTGCATTAATATATTGTTCAATATGTGTATGAATATGGTAGTTACATGTGGCATATGGCTCCTGACAGGCAGGACTATCTTTTAGCATTACAGATATATGGATGAGTTGGAGGAGACCTGCATTTGGGGTTTGAAAGATGGCCAAGGAAAAAGAACAGATTCCTTGCATAATATTTGATCAGAGAATAGATTTTAAATAAAAATCTGAAGTTATACTGCTTTCTCATTTCAAGAGTAAAATGTTTTGTATGTTTCAAAGAGCAGATGCCCAACAAACATCTTTATACAGGAAAAGGAAATATTTCCTTAAACATCCTGCAGCAAACGTGACTGATTGAGCTTCCTTTTCCCTCTGCCTGGTGCATTTCCCTTCTTTGCACAGACAGGATCTAACCAGATTTGCAGGGTATGAACTGCAGGTTACTTTCAAATTCATAACTATGAAATGGTTCGTTTAGCAGGACAAAGGCCAAGCCGACAGACACCCTTTTTCCAGCTCAGCATGTGCATAGCAATGGGAGGGTGGCAAGGAGCTTTTGTTAATCTCAACCGAGCTGGCAAGTATGCTGCAAAATGAAGCCTTTGAAGATGTTTTTTCTTCATTTTTAAAGCAACAGTTTGTTAGAACAAAGCTTGAAAATCTTGCAAAAAAAAAAATCTGCAAAATATTGAATGTCCTCCCTGGCAGACATATAACTTAGGCAAATATCTCCACTAGCAATTAGTCTGTATAGTTTACTTTACCAGTTTTTATTGGTTTGGGGTTTTTTTCCTTAGGTTCTGTTCTGCTGCATCTGTGAAAATGTTTTTCCCCAGCTTGAATGCACTTTTGAAAAAAAAGAAATGGTTGGCAGAAAGAATTAGGGTATCAGGTCAGGTTGGGGCTGATCCAAGCAGCAGGATTTTTTTCCTTTTAGTTTAAACGTGTAGAAATTGAAAGCTTTAAAAGCTTCATGCTTAGAGCTGTTCCCAAAATAGCTGGGACTCACACTCCACTTCCTAATGTGCTCACATCACAAGACCAGCTGCTGCTGCTTGCTCTCTTTTGTCTGAGGCTTCAGTGGAGAGCTGAGATGCTGCCTGCTCTGCTCTGCTCTGCAAGGGAGCAGCCCTTCCTTCTTCCCCAGAGGTGACCCAGCTCTCCTCCCCAGAGGCAGCCCAGGTAATTTCCCCCTGGGCACAAATATCACACTCCACCTTCCTGAGCCCAAACAATCCAGTGGCTTTCACAAAACACAGTGACCCTGTTCAGGGATTGGTTTACATGTTTTTATTTTTATGCGAAATCATAAATACAAAATAAAAATAGTAAACAAGTGCTATAGATTTATCTTTTCATTGGGATGAGATTCAGGCCTGATCCTGAGCACTTCCAAGGTTTTAAGTTCAGGACTAGATCTTTGTTCTTAGAAAACAAATCATAGCAAAAACCAACTTAGACTTTTACCCTGAAGCCAGTGACATCAGTAACAGCGTTCTCTCAGGTTATCTTTTAAAGCACAGCAACAACTAAGGATACTGAAGGATGAGATTAAGTATAAAAATATTTTTTAAAATGGTCCCCAATTCCTGCAAGTATTGTTTGGTGCTGCCCCACTGATCTCAGCCCAAGTTACAGTTTTGGTAAGATGATGCTGTGTTTAGTAGCACATACATGGTTAGGACTGGCTTCTTCGAACAGATCTTTCTGTGTAATTTTTTCAGATTTTGGTTATAAGAGGATCCAGCCCTGCCTTGATACAAGAAATTTGGCTTGCTAAAATTCCCTTCTAAGGTGTGGGTTTCCCTCCCTCTCTCAAAGACACCAGTTTTGATTTGAAATGCTAGTGATGCAGTGTCCAGAAAGATTTCATCTTTTGGTCAGACCCCAAATTCTGCAGTGCTTCTGAAGGCTCTACTGTTCAGAGACATGCAGACATTTTTGTCAGTGGGGTTTAGTTCTTTAACTTCAGACAAAAGAGAGTGAGGTCCAGGATTTGGGCTAATATCTGTGGACTTATTTGCTAGACACCACAGAGCTGAGTGAGGATGAGTGACAAATACAGTTGGATGTTACAATTTAAAATAAAGTCATGAAACAAATAAAGGCACCAAACCATATAACAAGCCAACTTTGGTAGATTTCTTGCAAAATATATGCATTTAAATACATTTATAGTTTACAAGGTTACACTGTTTTTAAAAAGTTGCAATGATGAAATACAGAACATTTCACTCTTGTACCAAAACTACATATCACATCATAAAAACAATATTACAGCTTGTATTTAAATGGAGACAGTATTAGAACTGCACCTCTTTATAGAGCAGAAGTAGTTGTAGACATTTTGCTCTGCTTTTGTATTCTCTGATGAGCTCAGACCCTGCTATTTATGTGCTTAAAAAACAAAAGCAGTTATCTTCAAAAAGGTAAATCATGTGCTCAATATTCAACATTAAAATTTGCAGGGGCAAGGCTTTAGCCTCTCATTCCAGTTTATAAATTGCAGATACCTCCAGGGTTTTAAGTTTGCTAAGCAAGGCAAGAAGACTCTCAATGTAAATCTGTCAGACCCTCAGTTACTGTTTGCCAATAAGTTTGGTGTTACCAGAAAGCTGTAAGTGTTAATGCTCAGGTCAGGTGTGCACTGTATTGCTACATGATTGTGAGGACCTATGAGGTCCTAGCGTTGTTCTCTGAGGAATATAAAGAACACATTTCCTCCCTAGCTCTTGGTAGAAATCTCTTTATAGCAATGCAGATGCTGCCACAGTCAGTAGCATAATCCTGTGTGGATTTACAAGTAATTAGATTGGAGGAGTATCACAACATCCCCTTAAGCCCTTCCCTTAACAAAGTTTGTCTCTGCAGTGTAAAATGAAAAAGTATAAGCTAATATTTCAGACTGTGGTGAAGTTCAGGAGGTGTTGACCTCAGGAAAATTAGGGTTATGTTGCCCAAACCGTCTTCCTTCCAGTCCACAGAGTGTTACTAGGGCAATGCAGAGGAGTTGAGAGCTGTGAGAGTCATGACTTCACAACTGATCACCTGGCATAAAGTCTCAGTCAAGATATTTTTGGTAAAATTCTTCTAGCAATTTCTTGCTTGATTTGGTAAATGAAGGAAAGCACACGGTAACAAAACCATGTTAAGATGGGGAGCCAACCAAGCACATGTCCAACTGAACACACATTTCAAAACTGGCAGCAAGCCGAGCTTGGCAAGAAGGCCACAAAGACATCATTCCCCCCAACCATCTGGGGTAATTTTTATGTTTCCAGTCTCCTGTAGTGCAGATGAGAGGAGCAGAGGCCCTGCTGGAGCCAGGACATACAGTGATCTCCTAGATTTCTTAATCTAGTCCTCCAATAATTCTGGCAATGAGTTCATATTCAAGTAAAAACAGAGCATAAGATGAAGAAGAAGAGATGAAGAACCTCAAGAGACAACCTAATGTTATCTGATTTGTACTCCACTAAAGGACAGCAACTACCTGAAATCTCTTTCAAGGTTTCAAATACACACAGACCAATAAACTTCACTGAGGGACTGAAACAACTGAAGAAAGTCAAATAACTTTCTCCGAAGAGTTACTGCTTGTGGGATTAAGGACCAAGGTTAGTATCATGCTTTGGACAGGATCCCTATTTTAATTGCCCAAATAGATCAAACCCCCCCTTATCAGTCCGAGTGGGAACTGCCAGATTCAGCCGTTCGGGAGAGACAACGAAGTTGAGAAGCTGCTCCTCGGCTCTGGTGCGCACCCGACGCCCGGTCCCAGCAGCCAGGCGGTGCCCCGAGGCACCGGCAGCGACAGCGGGCGCTAAAGTACTCACAGGTGTCACGGTAACGCCGGGGACCGGTCGGGGCCTGCGGCGGGAGCCGGGCGGGCAGGCGGCGGCGGCGAAGCCCGGACGGGGCGTCCCGGTAAACGCCGCCGTGACTCGCCCGGGCTCCTCGGTTCCCACAGCCGCCGCGGGCCGGGGAGACGCCGGTTCGCCTGCTCCGGGCGGCCGCGGAGGGCTTTGCGCGGCCGGCAGCGCGGTCGGTCAGTACCGGGAGCCGGCGGCGCCGAGCGCGGCGCTGCCCGCAGCGGAGCGGCCGGACCCGCCGGGGAGCCGGGCTGGAGGGCAGCGGGGCGCTGCCCTGCCTAGGGCCGCCGCTTCACGGGGATCCCCGTTAAAAAAAGCCTCCAGGCAGGGGAGCGCTGGAGCTCCCCGCAGACGCTCCCGACCCGCAGCCGTCTGTCCGTGCCCCGCGGGGCCGCGGAGCGGGCCAGCCCCGCTCAGACGTAGTTCTTCTTGTCGTACTCGCCGTTGGACGTGGGCCGCCGCGGCGCCGAGTACTTGACGGGGAAGGAGGTCTCGTCGCGCTGGGAGCAGGAGCAGCAGCAGATGAGGCAGCCCCCGAAGAGCAGCAGGGCCGTGGCCGCCCAGCCGATGTAGAGCGCGGCCCCCATCTCCCGCTTCTGGGACGACGGCACGGTGGGGTCGTAGAAGTCGCTGATGACGATGTTGGCGAACCAGCAGAGCGGGATGAGGACCAGGACCCCGCAGAGGATGTAGATGGCCCCGCCGGCGATCACGATGCGGGACTTCATCTTACCGGGCCGGATGCAGTTGGTGCACTGCGCGCCCACCACGGTCACCATCAGAGCCACCAGCCCCAGCAGTGCCACGATGACGGTGAGCGCCCGGCCCGCCTGCACCTCGGGCGGCAGCGCCAGGATGGAGTCGTACACCTTGCACTGCATCTGCCCCGTGCTCTCGTAGACACAGTTCATCCACAGCCCTTCCCAGATGGTCTGCGCCACCACGATGTTCACGTCGATGAAGGCCGACACCTGCCACATGGGCAACCCGCAGGCCAGGATCACCCCCACCCAGCCCAGGATGCCCAGTCCCAGCCCCAAAATTTCCACCGCCGCCGAAGTCATGCTGCTGCCACCGCTGTCCCACGGGCTCCGCAGGAAGG
>VXAX01000615.1:0-45997 GCA_013399835.1 Leptocoma aspasia | reverse complement strand
AGCCCCCCAAGGCTGGCAGATACAGGGAGTGTTTGTGGTGTGAATGCTGCAGTTAGAGCAGCTGGAGAAAGAGAACAGACCTCACCAGCTGCCTCACAGCACCCACAAGGAGCTGTGCTCCAGTGCCTTTGCACTGGGTGTCCTGAGAAAGGCTTGTTTTGATTGCAAGAGCTTTAAATGTTTTAGACAAAATTGAAAGTTATATTCACAGTGACTTTTGAATTGGTTTGACTAGATTTAGTTTCAGTTAGTCCCAAGTGTCCTTCCAGTGTAGAGGAGATCGCAGAGTTGAGAACACATTTCCTGCCCCTATATAAGCAGTTTTCTCTTGTACAAAAATGCACAGCATGTATTGTGGCATGCAGAGGTTTGTGATCCAAATCTTAAGACTGATATGAATGCAGCATGAATGGAAAAGTGCACCTGTGAAGGAGAAGCAGGAGAAGAAAGAATAAGCAAAGGTTAAAGGAATCACATGGATTGACAGCTGAGGATGTGACTGCTGAGGTAACAAGGAGCAATGCCCTGTGCACATCCTGACAGGTGACTTTAGCAGAGGACCCCAGTGTAGCAACAGGAGGATGACAACAAGGTCACAGCACACTGAATATGGCCTTTCACTTCCTTTTTTTTAACAACCAGAAGATGAACTTTAATCACAAGACACCCAAATAGCCACAAGACACCCAAAAAAAGAAATACAAGATCATCAGGAGCTTGTGGACCATCACAGAGCTGGACAAGCAGACACTTGATGACTGCAGCCTTTTGATTATCTCTGCCTGAGGAGCTGTAAAGAATTCTAGCATGGAAAATGTCTTCCTAACAAAGACTGCCTGGTAAACAGAGTTCAGAGGATTTATCTCCTCTTCCAGTTGTATATAAAATACATACAGTTTACTTAAATTATTCAAAACTGCAAATTCCAGTGTGCAAGTCTGGGAGGAATGTGTGACTGGGGCTGTGCAGTTTGTCAAACTGGGGCTGCTTACAATCACTCAGAAGAGTCCCTGGTGTCAGGGAGATGAGAATGTGCAAAAAACCCAACCACAGAGACAGAGATATCTCAGAGGTGAACAGGAAGAAACCCAGATCACAGGCTGAAACTGAATAACATCTGTATTTATGATGATAATAATGATTATATAGAAAACAGCACAGAAGAACAATTAAGAAAGGGGGGAGAAATGCCAGTTATCTTAGCCCATAAGCACAGGAAAGCCCCACCCTTGCCACTTGCCCGGGAGCACGGAACTCCGAGTTTCCTCCGATACATGGCCTGTGTGTGCTCCTGTGCTGGCTGGGAGGCACTCATGGGGCTGGTGCAGCTGCCTGGGTCTTTGGGCTGAGAAGGGAAACCAGCCCACAGCTTGTTTTACCTCTGCAACCCTCACCCCACCTTCCCTTGCTACCTGTAACCCAGCAACAGGTTCCTACAAATCACTTAATCCAAGGCAATTATTTCTCTGGGGAAATACATGCTTAATAATCACAGGGCAACTGAACCTTTCTGCTTAGAGGCATTTCCATTCCTGGTATTTCACTTTTGTCTGTTTCTTTTCATTACCCCAGATATTAGCTTTTATCCTGGTTACTGGCAACAACCTCCATTTTTAATTACTTTATTTCCTGATCCTAAAAGTTTGTTGCACAGACTACCTTTAATGAGACCACTGGTGCAAGATGCCACAGGTTTGCTTACTTGACTTACTGCTACCTTGACTGACACAGCTGCTGGGGGGCACCATCAGCTTCAGCACGTTGTGGTTTCTGATGGTGTTAATGTCAAAACACTAGAAATGAAACTCCCAGAAATGAAAAGGTTCTACTTTCCTAAAAGGAAATACAAATCAGCATGATGGGGTTTTTTTTGGGTGTTAAGTAAAGAAAATCCCTCCTTGTAAGTTAAACCCTTCCTGGAAAAGTCTGGACTCCTTTAACTCAAAGGCACGATGTTTCTCACAGCAAAGTAGCTCTTTAACAAATGACCATTCCTGTCATTACATCTATTTCTGCTTCAGCTCTGTATTAATTAAATTATTGTAAGGGGATACATAAGGGGGGCTTTACAGCCTGTGAAAATGGGCGGAAGTGGTATTCAAGCTGAGAACAATTGCACAGGAGCCATACTATAGCTAGAGGGGCTCTGGGATTAGAGCAGGTTGTGGTTTTGCTCCTTTCCTGACAATCAGGACAAACACCAGGCGCAGAGTTACTGGGAGGGCTGCTAATGGGGGGTCCAGGCTCTCACCAGCATTGCTTGTCCTGGTGTATGAACCCTGTCCCATGGCACAGACCTGCTGTGCCCAGCCCTCCAGCCTTGCCAGGGCTTTGCTCAGCCCTGAAGCTTCCCAACAGCAACGTTTGGATAGACTGGTCTTTGGGGACCTGAAATGTAGTGTGCAGAGCACACTTGGTTTATAATTTGTGGAGTGTCCCTTACCTAAGTGCTTCTGTTCTTTCTAATCCCTAAAATATTAAGCATCTGGAAGACGGAGGGGAAAATGACATTTGGGATCAATCTTATACACAGACCTCGTATTGTTTGTGTGAATAAGATGGAGTATGAGTCAAAAGATTAATTAAAAGCCCAGTGATCTCGAGACAGCTTACCATAACTTTTGGATCAGACATAAGCAAAGGTGAAGAATTAGGAATCCTATTAGAGATAGATTTTGTGCCATATTTTGTATTCTAATTAGTGCTGAAATAAAGGCAGGGAGATTTACAAACACAGAGGGGCTAGGCAAAGGCTGTTCTTTATTTAGAAAGCCTGAGGTTTCTCAGTGAAAATTACTTCTTCCTGATTTTTTCTTTAAATTGCAATTCTTTTCCCAACAGAAGAGATTCCATACTAGGATGGGGCTCCAGGAAGTTCTTGTGTGTCAGCAGTGCCAATGTGTCTTCAGTGTGACACATCAGAAGACTGGCACATAGGAAATGAGTTCTTGTCAAATGAGCAAGTTATTACAAAATGAAAGTGCTCAATTTTACCACAGGATTTATTTCACGATCATTTATTTTAGAAACAAGCTAAAGTGGCTAACACAAAATTGTCACTTCTTCTCTTAGATCATCTTTTGAGCAAAGAGAAAACCAGACCAGACTTTTGCAAGAACAAATAGTGTTCTCAGTGACTCATGCTAATGATGTAGAATCTGACACTTTTTTTAGTACAAGTTGTTGCTGCCCCTCGGGATTGAGAAATGGATGCTCTGTTCCCTCTCAGTGGTGATGTGACTAGACTCAGGTAAAAGAAAGGAAGGAAATGGATATATGTAGCTGGAAAAACACTGAAAGAAGTTATAAATGTGCTTCCAGCCTTCATATATTTGCTGCTGTAGTTCCCTTTCCAGACACAGTGGCCCTAGCCCTCTATCAGTCTCTACTCTTCTCACACACCCTCTGCCTGGGTGCAGCCAGGACTACACACGGTGGGAATGCTGAGGCAGTGTTACAGGTGCTTTCCTCACTGAATGAGGAAAACAATACTGGTAAACCATCATTAGAACTAAGTTCCACATCCCCTCTCTTGAATTTGTTTGCACACAAACTTCTAGAGCAGCACTTGAAACTTCCCCGTGTTGGAATTGATCTTCATGTCTCTCTGTTAGAGCATGTCCTGCAGAGAACATTTCCAGTCACCACAGTCAGGAGCAGCTGGGCTGCACTGGTGAGCTGCTGTGCACCCAACCCTTCAGCAGCTTGTCTTCTGGATTTAGCTTTGCAGAGAACACTGTGGTGTCACTGGACAGCCATAACCCCGTGTTATTGGTGTTCCAGGGCAGTTAATACGGCAATGAAGGCCCTTTCCCAAAGTTTAGAATGTCATGTAGGTGAGTTTGATCATCCCACTCATCAGAAGATCACACTGAATACGTGCTTAGGCCATGCCACTTCAAATACTTCTCTCTAATGCTATGGACAGATCTTGAGAACATAACATATTAAAGCTTGGATAGGCAGGATGGAGGGGGAAGCTATAGGAAATACACATTGTTTCATGCCTAATGGTCCATTCTACATCATGTTTCCTTCAGGACAACTACAGTTTAATTTTGTCCTCTTTCAGAGTTAGCCTCCTTCCACAGATTGTGGTGTACCAGGATCCTGGTAGATCTCTTTCCCATGTAATTCTTGGGAAATCACATGAGATGTCAGTTTGTAAAGAGCAGCGTCAGCAAGGACAAATGCCATTGTTTTAAATACACATTGCAGATGTTGAAAGTAATTAGTAAAGTCATGACCATGGAGTTACTGAAAACTATTCAGGGCTAGTGATGGCAAATATACTACATTGATTTCATGTCTCAAGAAATGTGCATTGCTGAGAAGATGTGAGAGGTTTGGAACACCTCTTCTCAGCAGTGCAGCCCCTACACATCTCAGACAAGCTCTGCTTTTGGGAATAACACACAACTGTTTGGTCAGTCCTGATTTCCTTCTTAGAAGGGAACTTTGTTTCCAGTAAGAGGAAAGGATGGGTTTTTTTGGTGAAAAGATGCAAAATGTTTCTTATACTGGAGAATATTTGTAGGCTTTTCTTATTGCTTCCTCATTGGCATAAGTAGCATCTTGAAAAGGAGGAGTTGTATGTGCTTGTAAATGCAAAAGAAACACTTCTGTTCCTCTGAGACTACTATAAATCAAATATAATCTTCATTTCCTGTAGTGTGTCACTGAAAACGAGGCTTGGGCGTTTTTTGCAGCAAGGGAAAATACTTATCTGCTGCAGATTTTCTTGTAAAGCAGCTTCTGTCAGTAAATCCTGGTGCATGCACAGATAGTGGCTTCCTGTTTGCACCCTGCCCAGGCTCCAGCTCTGAGCTGCAGGTCTCAGAAGGGCTCATCAGTGACACCAGCTTTCCATGGACCTGACATCTCTGATTCCTGATGCAGCAAGTCTGCAAAAGTGAGGAAATTTGAGATGTTAGAATGGTTCTTGTTGTTGGTGACTCCATAGATAAAGCCCTACACAAGACAGTCTTTTGATCAAATCAATGGGAACTTCACCCTTAAATTTCTGTCTTTCAGCACACCCAAATCCTACAAATTAACCCAGGGAATATCTAAATTACTTCATCTGACATTCCCATTAGCTACTTTCAAAGTATTGTTTTCTCTGGTAATCCGTTAAAAGAGGATGTCACCCACAGTGTGCAGCAGATTTATTTCTAAAAGGTTTGGATCTGGAGCCATGTACTGTAACTTGGCAAAGCATATACAAATACTTTGAATCAAACACAAACTGAAATCTTATGGAAATGAAAAGGATTTATGTATATGATTAAGTTGTTTAATCAACCCTTGGGCAATTTTATCTCCAGAGAGATTTGGGAGAGTTCAAGATGCTCAATGTCTTACAGTAGTGAGTCAACATCTCCATTAATTGCCTTTATAGTGCAGCCATTACAGCAATGACACAGAATTTTAGGCTCAAACCCAAACATTCATCTATGTGAGGAAAAGACTACACTCAAAGAAAATCGAGTTAAAAGGGATCTCACAACTGAAAAAAACCAGTTTTAAGCAGCATATCTTAAGGAAAGTAATGCTAAGGAATGTGGAGTTGTTTTATCTATTAAAACTCAATTTAGGTTTCAGCTTATGGCTGTATTTATTTCATTATAATCAGTATCACCATTTTCTCTGGTAAGAACTGGAACAAAAGACACATAATGTCTTTTGCTGAATGTATGAGGTATTTCTGACTTACTAAGATGTGACTCTACACAAAGTTAAGATTTGAATTCAAGGAAGCACTTTTGTGCTTTTGATAATGTAAACCCTGATGTATCAGGAACTTTAAGAAAAAGCATTGGAACTTCCAAGGGAAAAATGAAACAAAATTATTTCTGGGAATGAGTGATTCACAGTCAGACTGCTGTTCACAGCATGAACATTTCTAGACTATTTATCCAGTGTTCTTCAGTACAAACACTTATTCTGTTTGCACCTCTGCTAATATTGGTGTGAGAAATAACAAGCACGTAGCATGTGTTGGGGGGCTGCATTTGCTGTAGGTGTCTGCAGTGCAGCATTTCTCAGTCACGCACCCCAAACAATTCCAGTTCTGGCTCCTGGCATTCCTGTGAGCTGCAGTTTCATAACGAGTCTCATAACAGGTTTCAAACATAACAAAAGTACATTTTCATCAAGTGAGTAACGCACTGTAACACTCATTGTCACAGGATGCTCTTTAAGCCAGAAGTTGGGATGGGTTCAAAAAGCAAGAAGAAAAATTCATGGAAGAGAGTACTATCAAGATAAAACTTCTGGCTCAGGAAGCTGCTGAGCTCCAGATTGCCGGAATCTGGGAGGATACACAGGCAGGGTGCTGCTTTTATCTTTTCCTAAGCATCTGCTCCTGGGCACTGCTGAGGCACTGGCTAGCACTGGCCTCTGCTCTTACCCCAGGTGCCCTTCCTTACATCACTTTCTGGCCTAATGGGACTTCTTTGGAAGGACTGTGGCTTCCCTGAACATTCTGTGTGACAATTGGTCAGCGATCTGATTCAGCCATGACTTGGGAAAATTATTGGTATGCCTCAACAGCAAAGGGTTTGAAACTTCTGGAGATTCTTTCACCCCTTGCACTAAATCCTGCCAGAGGAAAGGAGTGACAGTTATGGGAAAGCACTAACTTCCACCCATCTCTGTGGATGGCAGTCTGTAGTTCAGCATTGTCTGTGCCAATTTCTTATAATTTCTTCAAATACTAAGCAGTTGTTTGTAGTAGCAGTGCTTGTGTGCAAAATCTTGTGTCCACCACAGTGCTCTAATTTAGTGAAAGAAAAACTACCACCGTTGTTCCTCTGGTGATAGTACAAAACACCTATGGAAATCCATGGAATAATTTAAAATAAAACCTTGATTTCTAAGCAAGACTGAAACACCATCTTTTAACTCCTCCAGGAAGGAAGTGTGAATCAGAACTTTGAGTTATAACATTACATTTTGTCCTAGGAAATGAAACTTGCTTGTGCTTTCACTGGCTTTTATCTTGCTCTTACTGAGATCCCATCAATGCTCAGTTGATAATACGAGCACAATGTGAATTGCAAATAATGCCAGTCTGCCTTCAGCAGCATTTGTTCCACTTCCACATTTTCCTGTTGTGAGCTGCAACCCTGTTTGCTTAATGGATGGGAATACAGACCTAACAGAAATATGTGTTTCTTGGTGTTCAGAATTTTAAGTCAGAAGATTTGCTGCTGGGTCACACACACAAGCTCCCCTCTCAAAATGTGTGGATGGATGTCTAGGAACTTTCCTGAACACAGTTCTTGCAGCTGGGAGGTTGGAAAAAGCCTTTCTGGTACTTCTGCTAATATGTGTTTTAGTTTTGACAGTGTTGCGTTTAGCGTTTGGGCTATGTAACATTGTTTCCCCATGAGGAAGGGATCTGTTTCTGTAATCTAACTGTAGTTATCGTTTACACTCCAGGTTTGCCTGCTGGAGTCCCTGATCCCTCAGGGAACTTGCAGGCGAGAACCCACTGGGCCCTTCAGCGGTGACAGCGACCAGGGCTCTCACAGAGCCAGAGGGAACCGTGACGGGAGAGAACACTGTGAGTAAAACAAGTACCGGGGATTCTTTGTACAGTGCTCAGGAGAGGAATTTGCTTCATGTGTGAATGAGCATCTGCAAACCAACCAGGCTGGTGCTACGTATTGCATTACAGTCAAAGAGCACAAAGTTTAAGCTCTGTTTCCCCCCGGTTATCACACCAGCTAGGTTTTCCACTGAGGAGCATCGCTAAAACCCGCTGTAAGTGGAGCAATCCCAAAGCTCAACGATGTTTGGGTAGAAAACAGAAACCAAACCATTCCGTGTAGATGTGGCACTTCGGAACACGGTTCGGCGGTGGCCGCGGGCCGCCATGGCCGCGCCCGGCGGGGCGGGCGGGGGACGCTCTGTCTCTCCTCTCGCTGCTCCCGGAGCCGCCTCTCGCCGCTGCCTCCGGCAGGGCCCGGACCATAGAGTGGCGCGGGGTAGGCGGGCGCTCCGCCGCGGTGGCTGCTGGGATGCGGGAGAGCTGTGGGGCGGAGCGGCGGATCGCGGCCTGGCGGCGGGAGCGGCCGCGGCCTCAGGTGAGCGACGGGCAGGGGCCGCGTCCCCCGCGGCGGCGCCTCCGCCCCCACAGCGCTCCCGGGGCTCCCCCGTGCGGGGCACGGCCTCGGCCCTGCCTCCCGCCGCCGTTTGCGTGGCGGGGGGCGCGGTGTGTGGGGACGGGAGGGTGCAGCCGGTGTGTGGGGACGGGAGAAGTGCACCCGGGGCAGGAGCCCCGGGACGGCGCGGTCGGGCCGTTTCGCGCACACCTCGGTTTGTTTTTAAAGCAAGGCAAGGATTCATTTGAGATGTGGACAAGGCCGCGGTGCTGGGATAGTCGGAGATGCGAGGAGAGGATGGAGCAGGAAGTGCTGTCTCCACTCGGCATTCCTCGGATGCTTTTCCAATTGCAGCACCCACCCTGGGATCGCGGCTCTGGCGATGCACAGAGCGGCGTGAACCTGCTTTGGCAACACACCGAACCCGTGCTTTACCTTTTTTTTGTCTTTAATTATTGTTCACGTGTAGGACAGAGACTTCATGGTATCGTGAGACTTAAGCATGACTTGGGAATGATTTAAATACAAACTTACCAGTTTGCTGTGCGTTGGCAGTATATACACAATTATGCTTAAGCTCTGTGGGTGTGAGGCAGAGCTGCCTATTTCCTGATGAGTGAGCGTGGCTAAAATGTTTATCTTTTTAATTAAATAAAATGTCTTTCACAATTATAGGTCCGTTTAACAGTGCTTTTTGACAGAGTAACTCGGCAAAAATACTGTCAAAACCTGCTTGCATAGAAACAACATCATTCCTAAAACTGATCATTTACAAGAATGGTATCACTGCCTCCTTTGTGTGTTTCAAGTGACTGTATTTATTGAAAAAACAGTATGAAAGGAAGTTGTTGAGAGTCATATGTTAGCATTGAAGTGGAACTTTAAATAAAATATTTAGGATTAGAGCTTTAGGTTCATGTGTTGCTTTTTCTTGACCTTTTAAGAATAGTGCTCATACAGGTGGTTGAACTCTTGCTTAGTCCTTGTTCTTTGACATGGTCATTTGCTGTGCATATGTGTGCTGTTGAGTCACAGGCATGTTCCAAATTTTGATGTATTCCCAGTAGTAATCCCTGTCCAGTTTCCTTGGTTCAAATACAATACCAGAAGGAAGTCTGTAGAACTTATGAGCTCTGAACATCACTTCCAAGCCAGACAAGTGGCTCACACATAGTGTGATCTGTCTGCAAAGGTCACTGCTGGGTTGTTGTATTTTCTGTAAATTCCATGTTTGGTGGAGGTGATGCAGTCATTTTCCTGAATGAGACTAAAGCAGAATTTTTAGTGTGTAAAAGAGCATTCCTTCAATTGAGAATACCTATTTCTAATGAAAAATGAAATCGCCTGGAATTGTTGATCTGGAGTGGGTTTCCCACAGTGGAGGTGAGGACGTGCCAGGAACAAAGCATGGTACACAGAACAGGCTGTGCTGGACACATTTGTTAGAACTCAGTGATTCACAGATTCATGCATTTTTTTCTATTATTATTGATGTGACTCATATTTGACATTTCTTCCTTGGGTTTTGTAGTTCTTTTAGTGAGAAACCACAAATACTGCTGTTTTACTGACATATCTTGGTATTTCTATCTGCTTTAAGTCTGAAAAGTGACTTCAGAATGCTGATGTTGTTGTGACCATTTCCAGCACTGGGAAACTTGTTCCTTTACTCCTGTCTGTGGCTATTAAATACTGCCAAAAAGTATCTGAGTTATATAGCCTCTGATGGAAGAAGGAAGCCTCATTTGAGGGATCAGGAGGGCTGTTTTGCTTGTCAAGATGGTTGTAAGGTCACTCTGAAATGATTATTTGAAAATGTTGTTTGATATCCTTATATGGACACACTCTTTGTACATGTTTGGTAGTGCTTTCTTTGTGCTGGTTCCTATTGAGAAGCTCCCAGTCTGCCTGTTCCTCACAGTTTACTTCTTGCATCCTGACAGGAACAAAGGAAATGACCCATTTTCCTTCCCCTCTCTTTCTCTCTCACTGGAATACTGCTCTCAGCAGAGGACAGTGGGATGGCACGTTCCAGCTGCAGCTGAACTTGGTGGCACTTTGCTCCTTTACGTTGCCAACATCAAATTGTTCAGGATAGGAATTTGTTGGAATCCAAAATGAAACTTTGTTGTGTTATTCACTGTTCAAAACCAGAATTATACATGCCTATGCTGTAGCACAGTTTTTTTCTGCTAGGCCTGCTAAGTGGGGCCCAGCATTATTTACAGATAAAGTTTCACTGCTTTTTGTAAGTTGTTGCAAATGCATCTTATCTATTCTTTTCTCATTGAACTGTCTTGTATGTGCTGTTTTGCTTATCTTATACTGATAGATAGAGTACTTTGAAAATCTAAAGAAAACAGAACAGATACAGCTCTTGCTCTGGTTTGCCTTAGTTGTGGAGTTTTTTTATACATTTTGTTCTGGACAATTGATAAGAAATTAGATGCTACAGTTTCCAGGTGTGGGAACTACCCAGAGTGTTGTCAGAGACTCCAGCTTCATGTTGTTTTGATGTTGGAGTCAGCTGTATGCAGACAGAGCTGTGGGTTTATGTGGGCACTGATGTGGGGACTGCTCCAGCACCCAGCTCTCACTTGTGAGCAGTGCTGAGAGTGCTGTGGTTGTTTGGTGCTGTAGGAGGATTTAACATTTGGCATTTTGCTGATTCTGAGGTTTTGATTTGTACTGTATGGTAGAGCTTTGGGAAGGCAGCACATGGTCATCCGGGCAAGTTTGGTGGAATGATTTTCGAGGAAACCTCTTGAGGGCAGTATTAGGAATTGCAAAATGTCAAGGCTGAGCAACTGAGCTCTCAAATGAACCCTTAAGTGTTGTGGAACAGCAGGTGTTTCTGTGGGGTTTTTTATTGTTGTTGAGATAACTTTTAGCTAGCACATTTCTATTCTAACGAAAGGCGTTGGGAAATGACTAACTGGAGCTGTGAGCTGCAGTCATGATATGATCAGAGCAGCTGGGCTGCTGCTTTGGCTACAGCAACTTTTCAGAGTAAGACACAAGGTGATGTGGTTTGCCTTGTGGGAAACAGGTTTTGTAAGCTGTACTTGTGGAACAGATGATTTTATGAAAAAATGTTCTTTATGAGATGACAGACTAATTTTGAAGCTGAATGTGTCATAATCAGTTGACAACAATTTTAACTCTTCTCCTTTTTAATCAAGTAACTTGAGTAATGCTACAGTGGATGTGACTATACAGTCAGTTTAAAGTAGAAGTAGGGAATTTGCCATACATATTGAAACCTGAATCATTCCCCTAGCTCTCCTTTATGTATGGGCAGTGGGCCTGGGTGACTTGGCATTACTGTGAGAAATGGGTCAGGTATATCTACATTGGCACTCAGTAACTATGGGCTTTTCTAAACTCTTGAACTATGTTACTAATTTAATTGACAAGGTGACAACAGAGGTTTCTAAACTTAGAAACAAGATGTCAACAGAGCAATGAGTTACTTCTGTCAGTGGGATTGTGAGTGTCTTTAAGGATCTCTGACAATGGTTGGCTGGAGGCTGGAATGAGCCTTTGCATACTGGTCAAAGGAAAATAAGCTCTGGTTTTCAAAACCATTCTTAAGGGATGCTTTCCAGAATGTTTTGAGGAATACACAATTAGAGGCTGACAGATGATTAGAATGAGGACCTCCCTATTTTCCAAGCAATGGATGCATTGGGCTTTCATTAGTAAGTAAATGAGCTGGGTATGGGGGAAAAGTAGCTAGAAGAGGAAAAAAACAGCTTTCCTTGTTTATAGACTAGCTGGTACCTGCACAGCTGCCAGGATTTTAAATGCCTGCTGCAGGGCAAATGAAACACCATGAGAGCTGAAGATCTGTTTTCTTTAAAACTCCAAGCAGCAATTATGCTAACTTCGACTTCTCCTTCAGCCCAGAGCTTGGTGTATCTCTGCCAGGATTTGACTGTCAAACTGCCAGTGTCAGAAACTGGACTGTATCCTGCTAAAATGACTCCTGCTACCCAACAGGAAAGTCTGAACACACAGGTGCCTGCATAGGTCACTTCCCTGCTTTCCCAGGCCAAGAGCTGCATTGTCAACAAACCAAGCTGTGAAGTGCTCCTGCCGCTTCTGCGTTTCCTGTCCCTGCTCTGGGGCTGCTCTAAATGAAAGGGCTTTGCTATTGCCCTGATAACTAATCTATAGCACAGCTAACATCCTTGAGTAAAGAGATAAGGGCTTGCCAAAGTCCAGCTGATCTGGTTGTCTGAAACTAAAGAACAAATCTCCTTTGATAGTCCTTCACACTGGCATGAATTTTTGCATCCAGCATGGGTTAGCCAAGTGTAGTGTCCTATTCAGCAGTAGCACTTTGAAGTCACTGAAAATAATGTTAGGTTCTGACCCTTACCTGGGAATCATGTAGGTGCCCTGTTCTCATGAGAATTTTTGGATGTGGTAATAATTCTCAAATGTAATGTTTGGACAACATTTGTGTTACATTCACCTATCTGTGAACCATCCTTCTATAAAGACAGGATGGGTGAATGTTCGTTGTGATACTAAATTTTAATATTTTGCATTTTAAAGGAATATTTCTGTTTTGAAATTTTAAGTATTTAAATTAAGTATTCCTGTGATATATTTCAGAAGGAAGACATTTTGATTATGGCTTGTTTGTTCTGGTAATCCTTAAGTATGTGACATTTCATTCTACTAGAATAAAACGTAATTATTACATGCAGTTGATCAGTTCAAAATTAAAAGTAATGTAGTCTTCAAGTCAGCTAACATGAACTATGGCTTTTTCTCTTCCAGTGTCTGAAACTTGAAGTGAGGAAACATGTCTCAGTCAGGTGAAAAAGTAAAGGTAAAGAGATGGCTGCATGGCCAATATTTTGTCTAGAATCTGTTCATTTCTGAAAACATTTGTAGTATTACTGAAGTGCTAAAATTGTGAATAAATTGTACCTTATTGCTTCAGATGTGCTTCTTAAAAGGAACTGCTTAGTAGAAGCAAAGGTTGTATGTGATCCTAGTGATAGACTTTCTGGTGTTCACCAGACATTCAGTCTCTGCTTACAAAGTTAAAATGGTACCTTCACCTAAGGAAATTCATATGACAAACCTTAATTTCTAATGTTTTTGCCTGTCTGGATGGGTTTTAAAAGGATTGTTAGCAAATAAATAATTACCTTTTAAGTGATTTCCCTTGTATCCCCCCACACCACTGGAAGTGTATGGCATTGTAAAAACCCTGTTCTCATCATAAACTCATCTGTGAAGAAGACATCTGGTTCCAGGTAGTCCACAGGTCCCCAAATCAGGTGGCTGCAGTTCTTATTTAGGCTCCTATTAGGTTTTCAGTCAATGGGTAACAGATGTTGGAGCACACTGCCCTGTTTATAGCCCAAATCTCTTTGATAAGTTTTTCAGGCATGTTTCTTTTTCCTGCTTTTGTGTTAGAAGTTAAAGATTGTGAAGATAGGTGAACAACTTAACAAGCAAAAGATACATCTCTGTGTGATTGTGTCTCAGTAATCCCCCCATTAGTACAATGGAATTGTTTTTTACCTGTAAGCATATGCATTATTTTTATAGAAGATAGTAGCAGCAGACACCAAATTTGAACAGAATTTTTTATTTTGAGCTGTATTTATTTCTTAAGATTAATAATAGTATGTTCTTGCAAGCTTGCAGATTTTTATTTTTATTTTATCTAAGGGGAGGCTTTTGTTTGTGTAGCTCAAGGTACTTATCTGATTTCTATTTATATCAGCCTGCTTGGTAAATGAGCCTTTTCAAGGTCTGCTTTGCTATTGCAGCAAAAATTGTTTCATTCTCTATTCTTCCTTGTCCTTTATATATCCCTGCACTTTATTGTCTAGAATCAAGTAAACTGTTTTTCAACTTTTTAGGGGGAAAGGGATCTCATTTATATTCAACCTTTGTTTTCTTGTCAGTTTTCTGACTCGGCAGGCTATGTGGGATTTGCTAATCTGCCCAACCAGGTTCACAGGAAATCTGTGAAGAAGGGCTTTGAATTCACACTCATGGTGGTTGGTAAGTGAGTTCTTTAAGTATTTTTGACTGTTATACAACATTTCTTTCACATAGATGTGTACATCATCTACTTAGCAATTGACTGTTACACAGTAGAAAAAGCTATGAACCTCTATACACTTTCTCACTACATCTGTTACTATTTTGTCAGGTGTAGTAGGAGGGAGTATTTATAGTGATTAAAGATGATGACTTGGAACCAACAGGACGTTTTTGCATTCCTGATTCATTGTCAGATGACAGGGGTAGTTGTTTAATCTTTCACTCTTGTTTCCCCATTGGAGGCATGAATGCCCACAGTGAGCATCTTGCTGTTGAAATGGTGATGCTGCTGTTGTATTTTCTGCTGTTCTGTACTGACTCTGGTGCCAGAGATAAAACTGTAATTTGCTTGTTTGTCAATCAGCACCTCTGAGTCTCTTTGATGGAGACTCCTTTAGGCCCAAAGCTCTTCATAGTGACGTTGAATTATGTTTACATTAAATCAGTTTAATGGTGTGCATGTGCAAAGGGAGTCCACAGTACTGTTACCCTTTTGTAGCAGTTAGTGAAAAATGAAAATGTGCTCTGTAGTACCATTTGGGATTACTTGGTGACAGTATTTGTGAGATAAACAGGTAATTTGTGATAATTGTAGAGTTCTTGTATCATGTAGTTTGTGATGTGAAATACAGATAATTTTTTCATCTCTAAGATCAGGCTAGTAGCATCTAAAATAATACAGCCAGTTGGTTTAAATGCTGATTCCTTTGATTCCTTGAGTTAGGAAACAAGTGATTTTTTGAAACTCAGATTTAGAAGTTAAATCTACACATTTAACTTCATTACTTAGATGTAGGACAAAATTTGTATCATTTGAAGTTACAGAATTTTGAAGCTTCTCAGGTGAATTTTGAATAATTTGCTTTTTGATTTGCAGTTTCATAGAACCTATATGGGCTTAAGCGTAAGGGTGCAAAACATGACTATTAGTTTGGGATTGCTTTACTCTTTTGTCTTCCCAGCAGTGTTCCAGGTTCAATTTCTAACTTAGGAAAACTGTCAAACTCTCAGAAATTTTCAGCAGGAGAGTTGCAGCTCCTGATTTTCTAAGTTTAAATGAACAAAGCTGTAATTTCCCTCAAGTAACTGAGCTATCTCTAGATCTATAGTCCAAGTGCTGTACGACCTTTCAGCTTTTATTGTGACATCTGTTACAGTAAGCTTAAAATTTTCATGTAACATTTATGAAAACACTGGAGCCTTGTTTTTCCGGTGTTTTCAAAGTGCTTAGCTGAACCTTTGATGTTTTTATATCAAAAGTTAGGGTGGATCCTGATGAGCAAATTATTTTTCCTCCATAATGTGGGCTTGGAGAAAGACAAGGTGCTTTAAAAATCTTGGAGTAAAAAGTGTATATGCTTAATAATCTGAATTATTTTGTTTGTAGGTGAGTCTGGCTTAGGAAAATCCACTTTAATTAACAGTCTGTTCCTGACTGATCTTTATCCAGAACGTTATATTCCTGGAGCTGCAGGTAAATGTGGTTTTGCAGTTCCTCCAGCACACTTCACCCTATAAAATTGCATGTTTTTTCAGTTAATATTGCTTCATTCTTTACCCATTACACCATTTCGTCATGCTGTATTTAAATTTTCTAAATTATGTTTTGTTGAGCTGTCATTTTTTCATTTAGATTTCCTTTCAAAGACAGCTTTTGTTTCTTTCTCAGTTGCTATTAAAAAAACCACCTCTCAAACATTTTAGGTATCAATATACCTAAATGTGGTTTTGCTCTAATCCCCATTTCTTCTTACTGCTTTTTGTCTGTAGTTCCTTAAATCCTGGTCAGAGGTGTAAATAACCTTTTGACAAAGAATCTATTGTGCTTTTGAATATTATGATTTTATTTTTTGCATATTGTCATAAGTAAACCCATGTTTCAGTTTATTGTTTCTTGTGTACTTACAAAAACATGGTGTTAAATTCTGCTTACTACTTTGTGTATTTTGATAAAATATTTTATGTCAAGCAGGTTACAACACACTCGAGCTTGCAGTTCCTCCTCTGTTGCTCTCTCCTGTGGGGGTCTCTGCAGGAACTGATAGGCAAATAACAATCCAAATGTTCCTTTATTTTAGAGAAAATAGAGAGAACAGTTCAAATCGAAGCTTCTACAGTAGAGATAGAGGAGCGAGGGGTGAAGCTGCGTTTAACTGTAGTTGACACACCAGGATATGGAGATGCCATTAACAGCCAGGACTGGTATGTGTGTAAATACTGCTTTGTTAAATAAAGTGTGTGTCGTACACAAGCACTATTCTAGTGTGTCTGGTGCTTTCTACAACTTCCAGTTTCAATTTTCTAACCGCTTCTGATGTTTTTAAAAGTTTTGTTGGCTATGTCTGTGATTCTGCCTCAAAATTAACAGCCTCTCCTTCAAAAAGTTTCTCTGAGCACTGCAGTCAGCTTTTTGTCTCTATGGCTGTTCCAATACGACAAAATTCTGGTGAGGGGAAACTTTTTGTCTCTTACTTTCTGTGTCTCTGGCCCATCCAGTTTCCATGTTTCTAAGACAGTTCTTTTCATTCCCTGTCCTCTATATGTACTACCAGCAACTTGGGTAGGCCTGGTGGTTTTTTATGATGAAGTTACCACTTGGCTCTCTCTGGCCTAAGTATCATCGACAATCTTTAATGGATGAAATAAATGTCAGCAGATACACTGGAAAATATACATAAGTGCTTTAGCATAATGATTATGAAGAAAGAAATTTATAAAGCAGCTAGAGAGGAACAGGGCAATTTGTAACAAACTAAGTTCATAAATGTAATTTCCAAATAATCACATTCAGGCAATGCTCTTTAACTGTGGAGAGTTGATGAATTTTTTCAAATAAAGATGAGATATCCTTACTGGAATGCTTCTAGTTTCAGTGGATTAAAACTTTGAATTTCCACATGGTTGTCTTTTAAGAAGTGCTAACATTATTTATTTTACTTAGTTGTTTATTTTGTTGACACTTTTTTTGTGGTGGTGGTGGTAATCCCAAGGCAAACAAGGATCACTGTGCAAAGAAATGGAACATAAAGCTAATACAGGTTGAGTCCTTCACTGTAAGTTAAAGACCAGGAAAGAGACAAATAGCAGATAAAATAAACACATATAATGCTAATAGAATGTTTTGCAATCTTTCATTGACAGAATGATGTATCTGCAGTGTTCTTATTATCAGACAGTTTTTCTCTTCTTTCTGTGGTGTGGATGTAGGAACACAGCAAAAGTGAAGGCAGTGAAGTTCTGTAATACACTAAATGAAAGTCTGAAAGTGAAGCTCTAGTGAAATTTTTATTTTCCTCCCACTTTTCCTACTTTAGTAAGTTCAAAAAAAATTGAACTTCGGGAATAACACAAGGCATCTTTCTGGGCTGCATCATGGTCTTGCTTATTTTGTGCACTGTTGACTAGAGCTTCCTTCCGCTGGAGCTAAGAGCTCTGCAGCCTGTGCATTGTGTTATAGAGAGCTCTTCCTGTTGATTGTGTTCTAATGCCCTTTGTTTATTCTGCTCAGATGTTTCTTAGAGACCTACGTGTTCAGATTTTCCCCTTTCTTTTTGGAAGTTTTCTGAATAGAATCATTCCGTGGTGATTCAGAGTCGAGTAGAACAATTTATACGTAATTTTATGTGACAAATCTGAAACATCAAATACACTACAGGAACAAATAGTACTTACATCTTACAAAATAAAAAGATGCAGTTAATGATATCTCTTTAGTCTACTTATGTCACATGAAAAGCCTTTCAACCATGGCAAGTGTCATTTTGACAAAGTCTGTTAATCTTTACAGGATGTCTCAGGGACTTGGATGGACAGACTCTTTGTTTTGAACTGTAGTGAAGACTAACCCAGTGCAAGCACCTTCCTTCCTTGGTAGTTCAGAGGAAGGAGCAAGTTCATGTTCTTGAACTTATGTTCAGGAGCATTTACTGCAGTCCTGGTTCACCGATAGATAGTGCTGATCATGATCCAAGATTTATAAAGCCCTTTTTTTTGGGAAGGCTGCAATTTGTGCAGACTATTTGTTTTTTGAGGTGACAAATTTTACTAAGGCTATTTTTGAGCACAGGTAAATCAAACTGGCACAGTGCCTCTAGGAGGTAGCAATCACTGCGAATGTTTCAAATATCTTTCTACTGAGTAGGTTCCCTAATGGCTTTTAGTCTCTGTGCATTGATGAAAGGGCTAAAATTTAGAGTTTGACTTTCATGGATGGGAGCTGAGGTAAATTTTTATGTACGAGGTGTAAATATTTATGTCAAAGAAAAAGGACTGATAAGGATTTTGTGCTACTAGGAATGTGTCCAGGAGGTCTACTGGATTGGAAAAACAACAGTGTTAGATTGGGAAATGATTTGTTATAGATTTAGTACAACACATTTTCTGAAGTAGAGTAATTCTTGTTTTCTGGATGCTACTGTACTTAAAACAATATGAAAGGTAAGGTGGAGGTGAACCGCAATTAACCATGGTGATTTTTCCAAGATTCTGTGTGAAGCTTTAGTGCTAGCTGGAGTTCTGTATTCTAGAATCAGACCCACACCTAGGATTGCTCATGGCTCACTTTAGGGGTGTGTTTGGAGAACAGCAAAATTCTTTGTGGTGGGAGGTTTGACACATTCAACATCTTGCCATGCGTAAGTACTTTGGGATCATGAGAGAAGCATGTCCTTAAAATAGTATCTTTCATGAGAAGAGAGGGGATCTAATCAGGGGAGGAAAAATGCTTAGATTTGCTTTGATATCTGGCCTCAAAAAAGTGGTTGACAAAACCAGACTATAGGTGAACTTGTTAGATATTGCTGATCACACTCTTCATTTCATCTTGCTTGCAGTGTCACAGGTCATTCTTTGATAGATGCTCTCAGCTCTTCGGCTGCTGCTAAATTTTTTTTTCTTGCTCTTTTTTTTTTTTTTAACTGACTAAGGTTATATTTTATGTGTTTTGGCAGCTTGATAATATTGTTCATTTTCCCCCAGTGGGTTTAAATGCAGCATTTGTGTTGTTTGCTGTTACAATACAGGATGTGCTATCTCCTAAGTAATGACAGCACTGTGGTATAAGCCAGGTGTTTCCCGGAAGTCAGGAGGTACAGGACACTAACACCGTATTTACGGGGAAAATGATAGCTGCTAGGCCTAGAAAACTGCACGTAAACTAATTACATTGCCAGAGAAATGTGTGATAGTTCTTTCCCATTGTTAGTGTTTGGTTTCTGTTCTAATATTTGTATGTCTTCAGTCTCATTACCTTTTACCAGCTAAGAGAAGTATTGAAGATTAACAGGAACAAAAACCATATTGATGTGTTTCAGCATGTTTAGGTATTAGGATGCTGTTTCCTAATGAGTGGTACTAAGGTCAAAACCCAATGAATTCCATCTTTTGCTTTGTTGTCTTTTGTAATATGACTCAGAACAGCCAAATCTTGCAATTATGTAAATGTGTGTATATATATTCTACCGTGGATTTACTCCTTCTCAATCCAAAACCTTACTTAGCTTTGGAGAATCAAATTCCCTCCAGGATCTCTTCCACCATTTTTGTTACTTTCTTTTATTGTCTCCTTGGATATGGCCATGCAGCCCTGGGTCAAACGTTGCTGCCTGTCACAGTGTTTGCCAGCATTCTGTGTTCATTTTCCAAACTATTAATTTTCTTTTCTGTTACCTGCTCTGTTTCCCCCGTAAATGTATCTCATCAAGTTTGTGCTTTTTCAGCAACTGAAATATGGATGTTCCTATTTCTCAAGTTAATCTTCCTGCTTAGTGTTTTCTCAAGTAGTTTAAGTCATGTTCATGATACACAGTCATCTGCCTAACCTTATCTACGTCAGCTGTTCACTTCCCTTCCCCTGCAGTACCTAATATAAAGTGTCCTTTTGGATTAATGGTGTTTGCAGGTGTCTGCATGCTCTGGAATAGCTTAAAATGATCTTAGTTATGCGTTGTTTTCTTTTCTCTCTCTAGTCACTGCTCTCTGTGTCTGGTTAATCTATGTAATCAGATTTTGTGCTCATTTACTTCTTTGTAGGGAATATTTTAAATTGCCTTGAACTAAGTAGGCATTAATTTTCTTTGCCAACAGAAAAGAATTCTGTAACAAAAATAGCTTAATAAATCATGTGACGCTTGAGTGCATGACTTGCAAATGTATTTGTACTTAATTCAAACAGACTAGAATACCAGAATTTTCATAGGTAACTATAGAAACCTGGCTTTAGGGTCAGGGTTGTAAATCAAGAGGATATCCGGGATATGTCATTTGTCAACCAGTTTAAAAACAAATCTTCAGCCCCTACCCCCGGAAAAAAGGCAGAAAAATCCTCAGTCTTCTGTTCCTGTGTTGTCTCAGCACCAAGTGCTTTTTTTCTGAGCTTGCACTTGAACTTTTTATCCAGTGAACAGAGTAACACTTGAAATTGGCCCTAGGGATAAGCTGACACTTGGTGGTTGTTATGAAAACACTCTTTTGTATTATCAAAATATTTTTCCTCGGTACTAGATAAAGTGCTAGGAAGTTGAATTTTTTGTAACAGTAGTGTTTTTAATAAAAGTGTGTTTCTCCTTCTGTTCTTATCTTTTCATTATTCTTTCCTTATTATTTAAAGCTGATGTAAGATGCCTCTCTTTCTCCCCCCTCCCATACCACAGCTTCAAAACAATTATCCACTACATTGACAACCAGTTTGAGCGATACCTGCATGATGAGAGTGGTCTGAACAGGCGCCACATCATAGACAACAGAGTCCACTGCTGCTTCTACTTCATCTCTCCCTTTGGGCATGGGTAAGAAAAAGCTTGAGCTTTTGTACTTTAGGGTGTTGTACCTTCATAACAGTTCATAAGTCTGTTCATTACTTGAACTGGTAACTTAGCAGTAATGTTAGATGAGTTACCAACCTGTCAGTTAGCCAGTGCAATTAAAACAGTCTATGGAGATTAGTGCTCTCCTTTGCTTTGTCCCCTTTTGCATTTAATATTGTTTCAAGGCAGTCAGTACTGCATTGTTTATCACCCAGAAACATAAATGCTTTTAATATCCACTTCATTATGTAGAGAGAGTTTTAATTACAACTTAAACTTTGCACAACCAAGTTGATAAGCAAGGGCATTAAGCTTAATGGCTTAATTTATTATGAAAATACTGTTTATGTGGACACTTGAAATAAATAATTTTTAATCCATTTGGTCTGTTATAAAACAAACAACACAAGACTCCATGCCTATTTTAAATCTTTTTTTTCCCTGCTTGTTGACAGACTGAAGCCATTAGATGTAGAGTTCATGAAGGCTCTTCATGGAAAAGTCAACATTGTCCCTGTGATTGCCAAGGCTGACACCCTGACGCTGAAGGAGAGGGAGAGGCTGAAGAGAAGAGTAGGTCTAACACTTGATCATGAGAACAGAGCAACCCATACAATATTAAAGCCAAATACAAAGTAATTTCAAACTGAAGAGGGGTGAATGATATTGGCCAAGGACCTAACCTTCAGGAAGTGTGAGGTGGGAAATCTTCACTGAAGTCTGATGTGCTTTGCTAGTTACACTTGCTAAGAATGTGGCTGTTCTTGGCTTCATGTATCTTAGCAAAGCAGTGCACCCAGTAGTGACAGGGTTTGTAACAAGGGTTCAGGCAATCGTGAAAGGAGGAGTGGAGGTGTTTCAGACTGGCTCTCTTGAGAGCAGTGGCCTGAGTGGCCCTTAGTGCTGGGAGTGCATTAGATATGTTCTGAGAGCATATCTTCAGTTTCATCCAGAAGTACTTGTGTTGTGCACTCTGCTGCATGGTTTGTAGCAAAATGTGGTTGGCAGCTTTTAAAATAAGTGCACCCATGGTACAAACTAAACCACTAATACAGAGACAGGACATTTGGGTTAATATATGAGCAAGATGCTTCTGTGGCTCCGTTGTATGGGAAAATGCATGTCATTGTGTGAACATTTTTCCTGCTGGGTTATGTGTTCATCTGAAACACCAGGACATACTCAGGGTTGTAGTGGAGACCGTCTGTCTTTCCAGAGAGTGGTACTAAAATAATTCTTTGCTTTGCAAGGTTTATTCAGCATCTTGAAATTTTGTTTTTTGACAAACCTTTCCAAGACAGCCCAGCTTTTGCCAGATATGACATTGTAGTGAACTAAATGGAATAATGTTAATATTTGTGGTTGTACAAGTCCTTAACCTTAAATCGAATTTTCATTTTATTGCATCATCTGAGCAATGAATGTAAATATTTAATCTGTTCTGGTTTATTCTCTTTGATTGAGAATGACTTCATGCACCTTGTTAAAGGAATGTGTAGGTGGTGTGATTGTATTATGTATGCTTAGAGGTGGCCCAGTAAAATTTATTGAGACCACAAGCTTTTTCAGGTTCAATTGAGTCAAAAACCAGTACAATAATTTGTAAAGTCTAACGGGTTTCAACCCTACGAAGCCTGTGAGTTTTTACAAATTTAATTACTTACTCCTTGAGTAGTGTAGAGATAATTAGTACTTCTAAATTGCAGTCTGTATTTTAGATCAGAGTAAACCTTGTCATGGTAAGGTATCTTTTATATTACATTTTCATGCAGGGCTTAACAGTTGTTTTGATTGCAACCCTGTGACTTCCTGTAGGCCTTTAGAATGATTATTAGATCTTTACTCCAAGGGTGTTCGTGTTGGGAGTATTTTTCTATTTTCTTGAAGAGAGGGACTACAGTTTTATTTAACTGGGAAAATAGTATAGATAAAATCATGCTTGCAAAGCAGCACATTAGCTGAACTGCACCTAAACTCAGAGGATCTGTTTGGAGCTTTTTTGAGCAAACCAGTGCCACAGTGGTAGGTGTGGCCATGGTTTGTTTGGGCATGTAAAGAACTACATTTTGACATGGTGAGGTACTGCTGGCATTGCTGCTGTGTTTTATAAAGCTCAGTGATGTAAGAAGACTTGCCCAAGAGATGGAATGAATCCTTCGTAGCTGAGAAAGTTAAAGGTAGGGACAGTGTGACTGTATGAACCTTGTCTGCAATGCAGGTAAACATCCACTGAAGAAAAGAGGAGGTACTTGTACAGAAATGAGCAGCTTTATGGTGAACCAGGTGAAAGGAGGAAGGAAATTTTAAAAAATCCATTCATTGAGACAAGAAGGACCTTTAGATCTTGCTGGGAGAAATTCTGTCCAGGCTCTTGAGCTTTAATTTTGTTCTTCCACAAATGCTATAAGGTAACGACAGGTGCACTGCATTCAAATTGAAGGAACTCATAGGGAAATCATAAAGAAAAAATGTGGCTGATTGTGGAGGTTTTATTGCTTTTCCTTTTCTTTTACTGTACTGACTTTGTGAAAGATTTTTATTTCATGTTGTTTGTGGAGCTGCTACTTTTTGTAAAACCCCCATAATTCACCATTTCGGTGAGCATACAGAGCAGTGTATTTCAGGCTCAGTGTTCATAGTTACTTTTTGGTTCAGCATTTGGGAGCAGAATGATGCTGAAAGAGTTGAAGGAGGCATTTAAGTGGAACATTAATTATTTTAAAATAGAATTCATTGGGAATTTAAGTAACTTAACTAACTAATCTTTAAAACAGTCTGGACTTAGACATATGGACACCACATTTAGGCACTGGCTAAGTACAACAAGATGAAGATCTGTAATCTGAGGGAGTGGTTAGGGAGCAGGTAAACAAGTTTTCATTATTTTTATACTGCTGGCAAAGGTCACTCTGCAAACTGAGTTTATATTAAGTCAAATGTATAATGTGCTTCCAAAGCTTTGAAAATCAAAGCTACTGTATATTGTTCTAACTCAAAGCATCTTGGCCAGCAGAGTCTCTAATCAAGAATAGGAATCAAAGTCCTGCTTTGCTGACGCAGCTTGAAGTCTTACTTTTTTTAGATGTTTCTGCCATTTGGCCATCAATCTGAAGTAAAATGTTTTTGTTTTGCCGCTATGGACTAAGCAGCAAGATTAGCTTGTGGTGCTTGCAAAGGAAACCCAGCTTGGAGTAATTCCTGTTTGGGCTTTCTGGAATTCAAAGTTATTTTTTCAAACTCTTGAGTGGGAAGAAATGCACGACAGTTTCACAAGCTGTGCCATGCAAGGGTGCTAAGGAAACATGCTCAAAAGAATGACTTCATGAGAGGGGAACTAATATTTTGACTTTTTTTTTTTTATTTCCCATGGGAAGGCTAATCTTTAGGAACACAGAATCCTCTGAGGCCAATAAAATTCAGATTTGAAGAAGCAAAATGCTGTTTCATTGTTAGGAGCATAAAATACAGTTTGTTTTTATTGCAATTCTTTTTCCTTTCAGGAAAGCTCTAGGTTTAACAGCTGTAATATATTATTCTAGCACCCCTTGCTGTCGGCTTTCCCGTTATTGTTCCACTTGCATTTTATCTCAAAGATCTCAGTCAGGTTAAATGTGCTTTCTTGTTTTATGCAACTACTTAAAGGCATCGAACTGCAGTGCTGCCCCACCCATCCCAGCTGTGCATCTTTTATTGTCATTTGGTGACAGTTCAGGTCTCTTTCATTTTGCAAAACCGTAACAACGTCCATTGATTTAAATGTCATTGTGTGAATGTCTTAATTGCGTGTTGGCAACACTTCTAAATTTCTTTTCTCTCTATAAAATGTTGCTCTCTGTGTAGGTGGGGGCTCCTGGTACTTTACTCAGTGTGAGCGCGTGTGCGAGTGCGGGGGATGTTTATATACCTGGCAGGAAAACATTGTCAGGGAACAGCTGTGCCTCATACATGGTCTTCCCTCTGCTAATGATCTGGAGAATTGATTTCTTTTAAACACCTGTTAAATAACCAAGTTCTGGTTGGACAATTTTCATTTATGCTGTAGCCGTTGGTTGCCATTGTCACAGAGGATGGAGGAACTCAACAATACTCAGAGAAGGCTCATTAAGACCTCTCTGTTTGAAGTGTGCTTGTTTTTGTGCTACCAAGTTAATCTCCAGTTGCATATGAAGTAATGACATCACGAGTCCTTACACAGGCTCTTCTGAATATTTTACCATTACTTTAAAACTCTCCCTGAATTTGCCCAAACTTTGTCTATGCTGAGAGTTCATTCAGCAGGGCAGCTGCTTGGTTCAGGTGCTGTTGGTGGGGTTACAGTTGCTGCTCTAGGAAGTTTGCACAGTTCCCCTATTCTGTTGAAACATCCAAGATCCCTTTGGAGAGAGTCATTGTGGAATCTCAGCATTCTTCATGCTCACCTTATACCACCACACTTCCTTTACTGAAAGTGACTCTTGTCAGTGCATTTGATGCAGTGACAAGAGTTAAGTATATCAGTAGTGTGGCACCAGAGACATTCTCTTTGGTTTTGAAAAAGGAATTGACTTTTGCCACCTTTTGAAACTGCCAAAGGCCTGGAGTTATGCTGGCTGCTCACCCCTGCAGTGATTTCATTAGGAAAAGAATGTGCCCAGGAATACAGATACTGTATTTTTTATGTTAACCTCAGACATAAATGACAAAGAAAACTGGTTAAGAATAGGGTCTTTTTCTTAGTGGATTTTTAATTACTTTCTCCAGTTTAAGTGGATAATAAGCTTTTATCTTTTTTGATTCAAGAGGCAATAGGCACTGTCTTCTACATTTTTTGACATATCAAATGCACAAAAATGTACTTTGACATGGGGTGAATGGTTTTGATTCTGTAACTAATGAATTCCTTCTTGTTACTTTTACTCTTTTCTAATATTAACCTCGCTTTGCTTCTGTATTTGCCTTGTAAATCTTCTGGCATTTTTTAATGATTTATTTGCTATGTTTTCAAAAAATACATTTATCCTTTGTGCCTTTTAAAAAATCTTCAAGCCTGTGTTATTTTGCAGTTTGGACACTGAGTCAGGTGAATATTTGTGACAGACTGGTAAATCAATTTAATGTATTTTTAACTGAATACCTCTTCAATGAAATAAGAGTATTATTCTTTCTTTTTTGCAAACTTGCAGGTTCTGGATGAAATTTCTGAACATGGCATTAGGATTTATCAGCTCCCTGATGCAGATTCTGATGAAGATGAGGAGTTTAAAGAACAAACTAGAGTTTTAAAGGCAAGTTTCACTACTAGTTTATAATTTTGCTGTTGTAGTTCTTCAATCTACAACGTTCCTAAATGTACTTTATTCCTTTTACAATGTGTCGAAAACTTCAGTTTCCTTTGTATGTTGACTGTGAATTATAATCCCTTTTATTCCAGTCTCTGCTTCATCAGAATTCCAAGTGTAGTGTGTCATGACTTTCTCTTCTTTCCTCTTTTAAGTGCAAACCACTGTTCACCATGAGCTATTATTTGCAGCCTGTTTTCTGACTCAAACATTTTAACATGTGATCAAGGAGAGATATTGTGTGTGTTATGGTTGCTGTACTAATTAACAACTCACCTTGTGTTAAAGCAGATAATCAAGGTTTTACTGAAGTAATTTCCTCTTTATGCTTGCTAAGGTGTTTGAAGAATGTGTCTGAAATTCTCTTTGTAGCTACTTCACTCTACATCTGAAGTATGTTTCTGTTGGCTGTTCTCCATGCATGGTGTTATGTCAGATGACACATTATGCCCAAACTGTACTTGAACAACAGTCAAGTGTTCCTAAAGCCAGGCGTCATTTCCTTCTGGGCCTCTGTTAAAACAAATTGATCCTAACACAGCTACAGGTGCTCATAAGGAGAGGTTGCATTGCCTAGAATGGAATTTGTTGGTTTTCTGATGTGAGAGGGTTTTAGTAGAGAGTGTTTGTCTACAATTCTTTTCCCCGTCTCTTGCCTGTTACTTGAATCATTGTGCTTTCTTTAAAAGAAAAACAAAGCAAAATACAAAACTAACCAGCCAAAAATCAAAACAATAACTTGTTTTTTCTGTCTCAACTAGGCTAGCATTCCCTTCGCTGTTATTGGATCCAATCAACTTATTGAGGTGAAAGGGAAAAAAATCAGAGGCCGCCTGTACCCCTGGGGAGTTGTTGAAGTTGAAAATCCAGAGCACAATGATTTCCTCAAGCTGCGCACAATGCTGGTGTGAGTAATGGTAAAATGATCCCATCTCCTGTGGTGACGTAACCGCCACAATGACTAAAAACCTATAGCAAGGTCAATTCCTTCATTTAAAACTAGCCCTGATGGCAGCATAGAGTTACATTTTAGTCCACTGCAGCTTGTTTTCCTGCTGTACCCCCTGATCTCTGAATTCAGAAAATATTTTCTATATTTTATGTTGCCAGATATATGTGATGGTTTTATGTCTTATGTGAACTGATCTGGTGGCCATACATACCAACTGAAGTTTTGTTGTAGTGCAGTTGGTGGGGCAGAGAGGCTTTTAAAATACTCTTCAAGGTGAAGAATATTCCGAAAACAAAGTGTAATTTTCTTGGCAGTATGGGAAATCCTTTGTTAAATATGATACCCCACCCCGTTATGATTTTAGCCGATACGGATATTCTGCCTGCGTAAATGGTTTGAAGTGATTTTTTTTTTTTAAAACGGTGCTTTGCTATTATTGGAAATGAATTCTATTGTGTCATTCCAAATTCGGTCTGCACTGGGCAGGGATTGCCCTCTGCTGGGCATTGGGAGCAAGCGGATTTTCCTTTTTTTTCTTGGCAATTGGAAATTGTTAAGCAATGTCAGCTGTTGTGTGAGCCAAGCAGCTCCACCTAGTTCCCAGTTACAAATTATATTTGACAGCACTTAATAGTAATAAAATACTTTTGGAATTAAAGTATCTTTCTGAATTACTGTCTTTGCGAGTTCTTAACACTGCAAAAACTGGTATAAACAACTCGTCTGAAATAATTAATGACCAGCATATTTTTGGTCTTTGAATAATATTGGTGGGGCACTTAGGAATGAAATCAAGATCAATGAATGTGAAAGCAGAGTTCTGGCTGGCTTGGTCTGTAATGATTTACTTTTCTGGTGAATACACCCGTTAGATAAAACAGAAACAGAAGATAAAAGGGTGTTGTTCTTTGCTTTGCTGAGAATGACAGAGTGTTCAGTAGCCCTTTGCCTGTTCTAGGACGCACATGCAGGACCTGCAGGAGGTGACCCAAGACTTGCACTACGAGAACTTCCGTTCCGAGAGGCTAAAACGCACTGGCAAGTAAGTGTGTGCTGCTCTCAGTGCCCACTGACAGGGGACTTGCTCTTCCTCCTAACTAATCCCACCTGTAAACAATTATTTCTGATGAGATTTCAATCTCTGGAGTTCTGAAATTTGTAGGAAATGCTCTTCTTGAAGAGGAATAATATATAGCAAAGTGCTGTGCTTATTAACATCTTAAATCCCCTTTTCTCTATGCTTTTAATTGGAATATGCAAGAAGAAGGTGCCTGCAAGCAAGATAGGTTTTATGTAATGATGTGTGCTTGAAAAAAATGAACGCTAGTGGGCAAATTTAAATAGGCCCCAGTCTCTCTGCTTAGGCAGGTATTGCTTCTCTTGCTCCTTCATATGTAGCTAAAGAGAGAAGTTAGACCAAACAATCTTTTCTGATAATTTGTGTGTTTTATGGAGTTTATTATCTCTTTTTAAATTCTTGGCAAGGTTGTCCTTGGCAACTTAATGCAAAAAAGTGACATCTACCTTTGCTGTATCTTTTTGGATAGTAACTTACTTTTGTCTACATTCCACTTGTTCTTCAAGTATTTAGCGAAGCATTTTGATGTTAAAGAAGAGAGGAAATAGCCTACACAGCTTTTTAGTGATTGATTTTTATACCATGGATAGATTGTGAAGGAAATATCTTCATTAAAGTAAATTGCAAAAAAAAAAAAACATATAGCAGTAAAGAAATAAAATTTTAAGAAATGGAGAGTGAATAGCAGGAGTCTGTGAGGTAAAGATGGCCTTTTATAAAAGGGAAGCATAATTTTTAAAATGTCCTAATTTCCCCTGTATGGAAGAACGTAGACTTTGATAATGTTATATTAATGGAAATATGAGTCTTGAATCTGTTCTTGGAGATTTTTACTTCTGTATTTTGTGTTGTCAATGTGTTCTTTTCTTCAATAGGCCTGTTGAAGAGGAAGTGGTAGACAAGGATAGAATCCTCCAGCAGAAAGAGGCTGAGGTAAGAGGCACTTTCTAAAAATTGTTCTTTAATATAACATGCTAGGTTCCAATTTCAGTTTTCTGCATCAGCTACTGCCTGTGCCAGGTAGGATTGGAGTTGGGCAAAAGGACAAACCTAACCTGACCATACAAGTTGCCCTTACAGTGTTTTGTCTATAGTCACTTGCATTGTGGGTGGGAGGCAGTGTGTGCACTCTTGGTTGTAGGCAGAATGTTTATCACTTCCTGTTTAGGTGCTCAATTTTCCATAAGGATATTTGCTATTTTAAGTATTGAAATCAATTTATGTTTGTCAGCTACACGTGCTGCATGCTGTGGTGGGATAGGCTGACAGTCTCATGTCATTTCAGATGTACATGTGCTTACTGCAAGCACATTACCAGTAAATTTATTCTTGTGTCTTGTGACTATGGAGCAGAAATAGGCTCTTGAGTCTTAAAAAGCCCGTAATATAATTAATACATGTGTTTTTTTATCTTAACCTTGACTTACATAATAGTATTTTTGTTGTGCCTGTCAGTTTATAATTTGGTGTTTTCAAATGCTGATTTCTCACTCTGATTCCAAGTTATTGCTAGGCCTTTTAACTTAATATTTGTATGCTGAAGTTGTAAAGACTCAGAAATTTTTAGCCTGGTATTTAGATTCTAGCAGTACGCTCCCAGTGCTTATACTACTTGCAGTGTGAAAACTGAAGACTTGGTGCCAATTGTAAGATAGTGGGTTTTTTTCTCTTTATCCTTCTTTTATCCAATTCAGCTCGTATCTACATCCATAACAGCAGGAAAGCACGATTGGAAAGATCATTGCACGTGTGCATTGATTTGGAATAAAAAATAAAAAACTACAAGCCGTTTTCTGTGTTTCTGAGGTGGAAAATTGACTCCCATACATGGAAATTTTTGAAATTTACTTTGGTCTGTGCATTTCCTTTTTCCCTTATAGCATCCATATTTAAAAATAGCTAACCCTGGTTAGCTATTGGCTAACCCTGGCATGTTGATATAAATAGCAAAAAATTTTCCTAAAAGGAAATGCAGAAGCAGCTGATTATCACCATAATTAGTAGTTAATAATATGAATTACTGGAGATTGAATGAGCTGCATATTTATCTCTATATAACTGCATTTCAGCAGCATAAGCACACTTGATGGCTGTGCACATGCAAGAATGGAACTTCTGCAAGTGTTCTGTACACAAATTAACTGCCTCCCATTTACTGGGGCATGTGCAAAGCAACAGTAGCCCATCAGCTGATAGCCAGCAGTACTGAATGCTTCAAAAAAGTCAAGAGCATTTTTGGAAAGTATTTTTTGTTTTTCTATTTTTCCTTAATGATTCCAAGTAGACAAGTAGACTTAAAAAATTTAAGTTGTAACTGTTTCTCCTGTTATTTGAACTATGTAAATTGTACGTGCCTAGCAGTTAAGTAGAATCTTGAATATCCTTGTAGAACTATTTGTTTTAAGACTTATGTCTGAAAAAAGTCTCCTATAAATATTTTCCCTGGAAACTGTCGATATGACAGGCACTATGTATATATATATATATTTCTTTTTTCTGTTTATGCATTGACACAGAGTGGTCAAAATAGACCAGTATATAAATATGTAATGTGTCTTTTATATAACATGGCTTAAAGGGATGAAATTTTGAATTTCTCAGGGGACAATCTTTGAAAGTTTCCTCTGGGGCTAATCATCTCTGAATAATTGCTGCTGAAGTTGCAGGGGATTACGTTAGAACTTGAAAAAACAAATACATTTTTAATTTCTGCATTCTATTGTTCCAAAGAGATCAAGAGGCTTTGCTGAATCTTCTATAGATAAGCTGGTATAAAGTCCCTTCATCTCCAAATCATCCCTAAGGTTCAAACTGGGAAAAATCTGTGGAGGAAAGAGGCACAGAGGAAATGGGCTTGCATTCCATGGCCTTCACAGAGAAAACAAATATCCATTTCCCCTCCTGTTCTGCATTCCCATCAGTAACGGTGCTTGATGTTCTATTTACAGTTTTGTGAGGTTTATATAACCTTGGAAGGAATGAATGCTTGAACTAGTGCCAGGATCATCTTTATCAAGGCATCACTTTTGCTAAATGGTCTTTTATTATGCCAAAGGATGTGGTCCCCAGTTCAGCCAATTTGTAATTGCTAATCTGTCATTTTGGATTTATTGCTTAGTCTGGTTGGGTTTTTGCTCATTTGCAAGTGATGACCTGTTTTTTGGAGCTGGAAAATGAAAATAGGCATAAAGATATTCTTGTTCCTTACTGTAAATATGATGCAGAACAGATTATTTTGATGTTGTAGTGTAAGCGGGCACAAAGTTTCTAGTTTTGTGCCATATTTTTCCTACTCTGAAGATGTCTTGTTAAGAAAATCCTTTCAAGGTTTTGAGAGGTAGTGGTTCCAGAAAAATGTTAGGGCTGTGATTACATGAAAACAGCAAGGAATAAACTCTCTGGGTTTCTCTAGTGAGCTACCCTGAGACTTTGGGCAAATCTTTCCGCTTTTCTGCTTTCAGTGGAGTTGGTTAGCAGTGAGCTGTATATAGTAGAATGAACACAATGTTGAACTTGTTTTCTCTCTGTCCTTCCACTTTCTGAATGTGTGCAACCCTTTGGCAGATGAGATAAAGAGCCCTGGGTTAGTGTGGGAGTCAGGAGGGGGAACAGCAGAGGGGCTGCCAGCCTGGGGACCAGCAGTGGCCCTGTGGGGAGTGAGGATGGGATTGAGGTGTGCAGGTAACTGCCTGCTGCTGCTGGGGTTTGGGAAAGCATTTTCTTGAGAGATAAGGGGCAAACTTTTATAGGAAGAGACTGCATGACTGCTGATGAAGACTTGCAGACCTGAGGGAAATAAAAACAGGTCTAAAGTTTAATTTATTTTGTGGGATGTTACTGCCCAGTGCAGGGGGCAGAATGCTTCAGCCTTGCCCTGTGAAGTGTGCAGTCTTCGTCCTGGAGAACTTCCTAAGAAGAAAACCCCAGTTAGCAATGGGAGTCCCTGAGGAATTATAATGCAAAAGCTTTTTTTTTTTTTTGAGTAATTGCTTTTTTTTCGTTATTTTTAATTGTTTTTTGAAGGAACAGTGCATGCACAGCTCAATGGCTTGGCCTGAGTGATGTCTGCTCTTTATGAACATGTCCTATGTAAGACATTTCTCTTAATGGTAGCCCCATTTCCAAATGATCAGGAATATTTTTCTTGTCTTCAGTTAACAAAATTACTTGTGTTCCTTGGTATTGGAAGTATTTTTAATCAAAAGAACTCTTACGGAAATATTCACAAGAAAATCCACTGTCTGGAGTTTTCCATCTTCCATATTCTTGCAGCATCTTCACTTATGCCTTTCTTATGTAAAGGCATGGGCAGAAATAATCAGACTTGGTAGAGGGGAAACATCAGTGGGAAGTAAATACTGTTAGTTTCTTAATATTTCTCCTCCTGTGATACCTGCATGTTGATTGAGAAGCTGTTCATGTTGTTCGAACAGGAGTAGTGTCTGTTGGTGTTGTGATGAAATTCTGTAGGTACAGCAGGTCTGTGGTTTCTGTAAAGGGTGTGGAAGCTGTTAACGAGATGTGTGGTTCACTTTTAACTCTGTAACCTTAGCTCTCATTTTAAATGTTTGTTTCCTTTCTGGTTTGCTGCAGTAGTTACATGATCCTTTGAACTAAACTGTAGACTTGACATAAGTAAACTAAGGGGCATTTATACCGAGGTTACGTTTATTCTTTTGCCTTTTGTTATCTGAGAATTCACAGGAATTATTTGTTTTAACAGATTTCCAAACATTGTTTCCTAGCTTCCTTTTCATGATGTGCATTGGCCCTATGCTGTCATGTTGTAGCATCCGTTCTTTAGGGGATGAACACAAATATATCAATGCTGCTCTTGCAAGTGAGAGGACTCACTGCTGAGCAATATCAGTCATTTTTTCTGCCCTTGATGCTTGCAGTCCCCAACAGCAAAAGGGAATGCAGATGAATGCAGTTGACATGGCATCAATTTCAGTCTTTGGTGTGATTCTTTTACGTTCTCCTTCATTAAGACCAGAGGTTTTTTTTTTTCTGTAGTAGGTCCAGTAAGGTGAACATGAGCTGGTTTTGTTTGTAGTGTAATATAGAGAAACAGCTCTTGTGTGCTGTCCTCTATTCGAAGAGGAATTGTTGAAGAGACTGGCATCATTACCACTTGAGAACAATACAGCTTGATTCTCTCTTTAATTTTACAACAGTGTGCCTCGTTTTTTTCACAGGCCTTGTGCCTGAAAGGTTTTCTACTGAATTATTCTAAAATAGCTTCAGAAACTTGCCATTCCTTGCCTAATGGAAAAGACTGAGACTTCACCAGTAGGTCTCAAAAACACCCCATGAGGATTGAAAAGGAAAATATTTTACAATCTTAACGTTAGGTTTCCTGGGATTTTGTGCTTATATTTGTGTCATATGCAGCATCTGATTTATTTTGTGCTATGGGCATATTTTTATCAGTTATCAGTTAAAGTTAAGGAAATGCAATTCTCAGTGCTGTATTTAAGTCGTAAAATATGATGTTGGCTATTAGTAGAATTCTGCATTTGAGCAATCACCATAATATGTGTGCAGCAGTATCTCCCCCTGTGATTACTGAATGGTTTCTATTTTGGGAATGTTTCATGGCTCAGCTTGGAGTGCTCTTGGGAAAGCTCAAGTAGGAGAGCTTACAAAAAGCTAGTTTCATTCTGATGGTAAATCTGCAGAGAGGCAGTTCAAAAGACCAGGTGTCTTACATTTTTACAAGTTGATCTTTGAAGCTTTTCTTTTTTCTTGTATCATGAAATCAATGCAGCACTCATTTTGGGAACTTTCTGCTTTTTTTTTTTTCCTCCTTCCTGCAACGTTATGCCATCTTCTTTATCAGAAGCTTTTTGTTTTAAGTACTTAGCAGAAAGATGTAGATGGGTTTATAATAATCCTCACAGACTTAGCTGTATCTCGTGCTGTTCCTGTGCGAATCTCCTTTTGTCAGAGGGTATCTCTGCAGCAGTCACAGGAACCTGAATTAGCCTCTCCTGCTGCCTGTGCTGCAATCTTTTTTACTCTTCAGTTAATCTTCCATTTCTTATTGTTTCCTAAATCTGTATCTGAGAGCAGGCAATAAAAAGTGATGTAGGCAGCTGCAGTTAGTTTTTCTTGTTCTGTGATGTTTCTTTCAGTTTGTTGGGTTTTTTTAAAAAAAACAACAGCTCAACACCACATGCATGTATTCAAGCTTTTATCTCAGGTTCTTTTGTATTGAACTTGGTGGAGTAATGGGTATCACAATAGTTAATGTGGTTGACTGGGTGAAAATAGAGTATAATTATTTAGACAGAGTGCTTTTTCAGTTAGTTTCCCCCCGAAAATAAATGAAAGCACATCTCTACATAAATTTAAAAAAAGAGGACTTGCTGTACAAGCCTCAGATTTTTACATGATCTCTGGTTTGAGGTGGACTCATAGGTTATACAATGTGCATGGAAATAGCAGCCCATTTCCTTCCCACTTTGTAAAATGGGGCTCCTGTAGTTCTGTATGTGGAGCTTCCCCACCTGCCTTTGGAAGGAAGTACCAGTCATTTGTAAAGCAAATTAGGGATATTTGCATATATACTTTGAAAATCCATATTAGTGTTCTTTCTTCTGTCTTAGGAACATTTGTTATGATTAGTATTATTTTTTTGGAAAAAACAACCAGCAACAAAGCATTATATATAAGTGGCCTTCTATGACATGGAAACTAACTTTTAAGTGTTAAAAGAAAATGCCTTAAGAAAACAGTTATTTCCAGGAAAAGTAATTGTTTAGATTTAAAAAATATTGGTGCTTAATATGTTTAGTCTGGCATTCCAAATTTTATAAACATCTTTCTATTTCTCTTTTGGAATAGTTTTTAAATCTTGTTTTCATGTTTGGCTGTTACTGCTGCTAAAAGTTTGCAGAGTTCTCTGATAGTCACAGGATGATTGTTCCTATGTGATCTTATGCTTTGAGCACCTGTATCAGAACGAAGCTGCTTCAGCTCAGTCAGGTGTAGCTCTGTGCACACCCAAAGGACATGCTTTCCTTATTATGGGTTAAATGTTGATTCACAGGTCTGCAAGCATAGCTGGCTTCAAAAGATTTGGATTCTCTTGGTTAATTTTCCTTATAAGTATTCTTACAAATCTTTTGTGCAAGTTAGATGTACGGAACTGAAGATTATGAGATGGAGAAAACCAAAGTATTCAGTTATGTGAATTACTGAACATTTCCAGTTTGTGAAGAGGAAAATAGGATCTGTGTTCTACCATGGGAAAAAAAGTTTTAAGGTTTCCTGGATTTTTGGGCTTCTCGTGAAATTGTTGCAAACACTTGGGTGTCTTTCTCTTTCAGCTGCGCCGCATGCAGGAGATGATTGCCCAGATGCAAGCCCAGATGAGGATGAAGCCTGGTGATGACTAAGGTGCTTAACATCTGGATGCATCAGGTATTGCTTTTCTGACTTGTTTTCACCTCTTACATAAGATTTTGCAATAATTATTGTTAATTTTGCACTTTGGGCTTGCATTTACTGTATTTAACAAGAAAAAGTGATGTCATGAGTAGGCTAGAAAAGATATATGCCAGTGTTATCTTCCAGCTGTTTTTAAGACCTGTAAATCCTTCTCTTCAGTGCCTTACTTTTGGATCATCAGGCTTTGCTTCTGTTAGCACAAGCTGGTCAGAAAGTTAATTTGATATGCAAACAAAAGTTAAAGTGTTTTGGGTTATGTAGGCTTCTGAGTTTTTAAGAGTTTTCTCAAAGAGCCAGACAGAATTTTGGTCAGGTGTACTGAATACAGACTCCCTTGATGATATGTGTGATGTATTAGGGGAGATCAGAGTGAATGAAGAAAAAAATTCCTGTAGCACATACTCATTTTTTCCTCTGGCAGAATTTTTCCTTTAAATGCAAGAACAAAAAATGGAAGGATATGAGGAGTCTTGTTGCTTAATACTTCAGTTTAATACTCTAGTTGAGATTGCTGGTCTTGTGGAATGTAAAGCTTGAATAAAATGGATTATATTATCCCTTATGACCTTGTGTCAGCTGCCAACATTCCAAGGCTAAAATAAGGAGATTTTTTGTTGCCTTTATTTGAACCTTCAGTCTTCCTGTTTACATAAAAAGAAGAAAAAAAATAATTAAGAAATAAACTTATTCACTGGATTCTCACTTAAGCAGAAGTTGATGGTTTTACTGGTATATGTACTGTTACCTTTGAGTGAAGTACTTTAGGGGAAATAAGTAATTCAGTCTCAGGTTTCTTACTGTCACAGTTTCAACTGTTGGAGATGGAAGAGTCTTCACATCATGTCTTCCAACTTCCATTCTAAGATATGTTTTCCCAGAGTTGGAAATCTAAACAGTGAGGATAATTTTGTGGCTGACCACATGGTGTATGTGAAAGCAATGTCTGACAGAAAGCTCTCATTCCCTGGCCAGGAGCTGGTCATTTTACAGCCTGTTCAATGTTAAATACTGTAGTCTGAAATGAAGGTTCCAGGATTTCACTGTGACTTTGTTGTCATGTGGCCAAATTCTTACCACTTGTAGAAATGGTTATTTGGTGTAGGAAAGCTTTTTTACTGTAAATTATTGTTACTGTTTTTTGCTAAGGAGCTCAGTTCTTTGTAGGAGTTAGAAATCATGTTTAATCACATGACACCTTCAAACTGATACTCAATAAGAAAAAAACACCATAAATCTACCCTTGTCCACAGTTGTTGTTGGCAGAGCAGAGGATGGCAAAGGGTACAAATATATTCAGAGTTCTTTCCTCAGTTCCTAGATGCTGGCTTTGCTGTGAAATCAGTATCTGAGGGCTGATGGGATGTAGTATTCCCACTAATGGTGAGCCAGAAATGGCCCCAGATCCCCTATGTTTCATAGCTTCTGGCAGTACTGGATATGGCCTTTATAAAAAGGAACTGGAGCATGGTTTGTCCCAGGCTGAATTTGCAGCCATGGCTACGTAAGTAAACAGAGTTCTGAACATGTCTGTCCAAGGGAAATGTTCTTCTGTAGGTACCTCACATGCTAATCTGGAGTGCAGCTTGGACCACTCTGTGTGTTAAACAGGAGACTTTGCAGATTTAACTGAGTGTTCCCATGATCTTATTGTGATTTGAACTAAATC
This sequence comes from Leptocoma aspasia, assembly GCA_013399835.1. Classification (NCBI taxonomy): domain Eukaryota; kingdom Metazoa; phylum Chordata; class Aves; order Passeriformes; family Nectariniidae; genus Leptocoma; species Leptocoma aspasia. The sequence goes on along the minus strand of VXAX01000615.1, from coordinate 8,536 downwards.
TTGAGGTCAAGTTAATTGGGCTGAAATACTTGAGTATGGATGATTTTGAGGAGGATTTGAATGAGATCCTCATACATGGAGGTCCTGCTGTTACTTTGGAATTTGCTAAGCTACATTTTTGCAGCTGCTGTGGAAATCACGTTTGACAGATTGCTTTCAGGAAAGACTTTTGAACTTCTGGTTTTGTTACCCTTGAGAGAGAGAGAGTGAGAGATAGATTAATTTTTTAGTGTAATTTGTTAGCCAGTATGCAGTCAGAACTGCAGATGCAGTCCTCCTAAACCAGGGTGTTGCTGTATGATCCGGGCAGCATGTGGAAGGGAATCCTCATCCAGAGCTTAGCCTTAGGGAAGTTTCTCTCATGCATGTTAACTGGCTTTGCAACTGAGGAGGAGTGATGGGTTCAACCTCCACCATTCCCATCAGATTTATCTGCCATATTTTATTGAAATCACTATTTCTAGAGAAACCAGGAAACACAGTGGTTAATGAACACAGTGTAATTAACACAGTGGTTAGCAGAACCAAACTGCCAACAAATTTAAATGTAGTTGGTATTAATCTTTTTGTTCTATCTCAGGTTCTAGTTTTACAAGAACTTTAAAGGATCACCTGTGCTACTGAAAGCACAGTCTCTCCTCCCAATGCTCTTTTGCAGCCTTACTTTGTGCTGAGAAAAAAAATGTGACTTTATAAACAGAGAATTTACATAAAAATTAATATTTTCACTCTTTTTGTTTTGGATACATACCTAATTTTTTTGTTTTATTCAAAAGTCCCTTAAAATATTTTCCCCTACATAAAGCAGGGTTTTCAGGTATTTTGGGAAAAGTGGGGTGTGGTATGGTATGAAGACCTTCATAGATAAGAGCTGGAGAATAAACAGAAGGGTAATGAAATGTGTTAATATCCAAATATGTGAAATACCCACTTCTGATTTCAGTTGTATTTTGGGGTGGGGAGGAGATTGCTGAATGCTTTGGAGTTTTCTAAGAGGAGCATTGCATAATGATTAAAAAGTGCTGAACTCAAATTCTTGCCAAAAAGACTGACAAGTCTGTGTTACCAGAAAAGTGCTACACAGATGGGATGACTGGAATATCTGGGTTGCCTGATCTCTTTTGAATAGGGCCATCTTTAAAGGTTTTATGGAAAGAGCAAAGGGAGAATTCACTTGAAGCAGTTTCCTTTACTTTCAAGGCTGGAGTAAAAGAAGAGTAAGGGGAGTGACAAAGGCAAAAATTAGATGCAGGGAATACATTCAAAGTTTCCAGAGAGGACAGACAGATTTCTTGCTGTGGAGAAGTAGAATCCTGAAAGGGAATGAAGATGAATGCTGGTGGAGACTGGGTTAGAAGTAGGAAAGGAAGATGATTTTGGCACACTGGTCATTCCTGTTTCCAGCTGCTGTTTCTGACAAAAGCCTGTGAGAACAGATTGTCATGATTAAGATCTTTTGAATGCAGCCCTGACAAAGGTGTGTTGACCTACACTTTTGTCTCTTTCCTCTAAACATTTAATAGCTTCTGTATGCAACTAGTGCAGGTGGAGCAGGCAATGAGGGCACAGCTAGACACCAGAATATTCTTTGAATAAGCAGTAGCAAATTTTTTACCCTGACTTTTTATATACTCACCTTACTAATCTTCCTCTGATTTTTTTTTTCTTGTAAAATACAAGACACTGCTATAAAGTGTAAGAGCTTATTGGTTCTTATATTTGACAGTTCAGATGGAGGATTGAAGAGAAAGATGGAAGGGTGGAATAAGGTAGCAAAACCTAAAACAGGTTTAGTTTTAGTTGGGTGTTCAAATATGAAATGCTTTTGAAATAAGCCTGCAGTAACTCCAATAGCATGTTTACTAGTTTCTGAACTTGTCCATCTCAGATGAGCAATTATTATGAAAAGCTGGAATAATTGTACCAAGTGAAATTCTTATTGGTGGATGTTTCCCTTTCCCTCTCTGCTTCTCAAAGTGTATCTCTTTGCAATCTGTTTTCCTCTTGTTATTCTTACAAATCTGATTTGTCTGTCTTCACTCAGTTTCAAGATCATACTGGGACAAATCAGTAACAGAAGCCAGGCTGTGGAACGCTAATACAGCCATCTGGAAATGTAGTTATAGTTAGGGAAATATGTTCAGACAAAAAAGAAACCCAAGCATCTTGCACTTAAAATATCTGTAGGATGTTGAAAATTCTTTTAGTATAGCTTGTGATTTCCACAAGTATTTTAAAGCCTCCTGAGCACATTAACACTGTTCTGGTTCTTGATGTCCTAGAACAGTGCTAAAGACACCAAACAGCTCCTTCTTTCTACCAATGAATTGACATCATTTAACAGAACAACACAAAGCACTGTCATAGCAACCAGCCTTGATGCTGCTGAATGCTGAATTGATCTGATGAGAAATGTCATTTGAGGAAGTAGAGATGATGTTGTAGTTTTTTGGCAGCTGAATTGAGAGCCTAGAGAATGTGAAGCTTGGGCAAATTTGTAATATTTGTAACAACTGCCTGGCACTGCCAGTGGATGTTTCTCTAGCTAGAAACTAGACCAGGAGAGTGCTGTCAGTGTCCAGCTCCCCTCAGCTCTTCTGACTGTGGAGTTGTTCAGCAAACCCTGCACTGATGGGCTGGCACAAGTTTTTTCACCTTTAGAGAAGAGATTTCGTTTGGAAATTGTGTGGTACAATGGGGAACCTAAAAATGTGTCAGGGCCACTTTTTCCTAAAGAAATAGAGGAACATTTCTGAAAGTTTTGAAGCTTGGATCCTGGTATGTAGATGAGATTCTGTGGCTATCACCCCTATTAACATATTTAACTGATGAGCATTGGTAATCAGTTCAACGGCCAATTTTGTAACTTACTGTGAACTTGGCTGATGATTCCTGTGGGGAAGTATGAGGTCTTGCTACAGAGTAGCAAAGGAAGGGGAACAAACTTGAAGCAGTGAAGTCAATAGAGGGTGACTGAAACACCAGAAAACCGAAATGTTTGGGGTGTGGTGATGAAGTGAATCAAAACCTGCAGCAGAGCACTGGTGTCATCCAGTACTCCTCTGCCTTTTGGAAAGATGCCATTTCCCAAAGTTCTTGCTGATGATGGGACACTCCAAGGGCTGTAGTTGTCATAAAATGGGTGCTATTTGAAGAAAAACAATTGAGGTGAGTGAGAAAATGTAGCTCCTTATCAAGCAAATTTCTTTCATTTGGAGTTCAGAAGTGAACACAGAGGTGTCAAGTCACGTTGAGTTGTAGTGGTGTTCTTGGAAGAGCTGAGGGGGAGACAAACCCATTTACTTTACAAGGTGTTAAAAATCTTCACAAATACAGGATTCTGAGCTGTGTGATCACATGATCAGGGTGCAGGTGTATGTAGTACTTGCTAGTTATGCTGCTTACTGAGAGAGTTTTGCTTTAATGGCATATTGGAGAAATATCCTCTTTGTTCAATAATGGTATGAACTCACATTGCAGATGGAGGCATTTGTTCACTCTGTGTTGGTGAAATGAGCATGGGGAACTATAAGGTTGGTCTAGTAAACCTGGAGGTCTAACTTGTCAGGAATAGTATGAACCTAATTGTATCACAAAATATTGCCTTACAAGGAGATGGGGAGGAAAGAGCAGTGAATTTAACCCATGTTAAAAGTACACAAACATACTTTGCCCAAGTGGGTTCTATGAGCTTATAAAATGTGGGTATCATGTAGCTAATGCTGCTAACATCAATGCACAGCTGTGCTTAGAACCTGAGCCTTCATGTTTATTGGAAATTCCAGTCTTTTTGTGAGTCTGAAACCTGAGTTACAGTTTCTTTTGAGGTCTCTTCTGTAACAGATTAGAGTTGGGCAGGCAGGGGCAGAAACCAAGTTTCAAACTCGAAGTAGCCATGTAGCACAACATCTTGATTTTGAATTTGAGTATTGAATTTGCTTAGCAATTTATGGACTCTGGCTTTAAAGCCTTATTGCTAGCTTGCTTGTTTTAGTTGCTATTAGAAGTGATGGGCTCCTTAAAATGAGAAGGAATTGTGTGTTGAACAGAACTCCCACAGTGAGAATGGTGAAGAGCAAAGCATGTTGCTCTTTATCCCCACTGTAGTCTGGATGAGTGTTACAGTGTATTTTACAAGTAAGTTGGCAAATAGTGTTTTCTAGGATATTTCTATTTTCTCCATTCAGATGAGCATTTAGGTTAAGCTAACTTTTTCTGTCAGGAATGAGTATTTTTGGGACTGGAGAATTTGAGGTGTTTTCCTTGAGTTCCAAATCTGACACAACTTCTTAAGCAGGATCCAACTTCCAGGGAAAGCTGCAATTCTGCTTTTTTTGTAGCAGCCTTTTTGATTGGCAAGTAACTGTAGAAATATCCAAAACTGATAGTTATTTTTGAAATTACAGACCAGTATCTCTTTTTTTTTTTTTTTTTTTTNTTTTTTTTTTTTTTTTTTTCCGGTCACGGGCACACTGCTGTATGAATGCTTGAAAAAATGTCTGCTTTCCTGCTTTACCTTAGCAGTGTTGGTGCATGCTGTCGAGCTTGCTGCCTACTGCTAGCCCTGTTTAGCTGGGTGGTTTGTTTCCCTCAGCAGCAATAATGCTTCACAGAACAGGCCAAGGTCGATGTGTTGTGTGCAGGACTGTTGAGAGGAGTTGTAATGCTCTCCTTGTGTTCTTGCAGGCTGAGGGGGGGTATGGGTGCCTAAGAAACTATGCAGCTAAAAATAAGTTCTCATTTATAAGCTCTTATTAGACATTTGTGATAAATATTTGGGACCAAACTCAGCTGATCTAGTTGTAATGCAGGTGCCTGTGCTGCAGGAACTGAAATTCCCTATTCCCTGGATTCTGCTGCTTTGCTGGGAGGGGCTCCGACTGCCCCCAGTGCTCTGACAGTGCCGACAGTTTGTCCTTTCTAATGCTCTGTTTTCCACTTTTGTTCCCAGCAGCATACAGTTCTCTAAGTGGATGGGTGCTCTCTTTTCTTTGCCTGAGTGGTAACGTTCAAATGCAAAAGCTGGATGCCACAGACCAAGACCTGCGTTAAAACAAACACAAAGTCTGAAGATCGTGTTGTAAAACTGCTTGTTTTATATAATCAATGTTATTCAACTTCTAGTGTATCTTTTTTGATTCCTTTGGTAACACTGTCTTCATACTTACCAATGTGGTTTTATTATCCTTCCTATACCTTTTTATTCAGAAACTGCCAAGAGTACACTGTTTGGACTAGTCATTGTGGTGGGTTTAAGGAATTAATCATTTATCTGCTAGGTTGTTCTGAACAGTTTTGTGGTTAATACTAAGACTTTGTGGCCTGTTTACAGTAAATGTATGTGTGTTTGCACAGTATTATAACTTTCACCTGCCATTTTAGGTTATTATGTATCTTATCAGTTTTCCAGAACTTTCTCTGTGCTTTTGTTGCTTTTGAAGCTTCATCTCTGGTGATTTGCATTTGTGTGATGTATGAGAAAATGTACGAAACGCTGATGATTCACCAGTGATTGGAAAAAGCTGACTTTTCTAAATTGCCGTGCCTTAACACACCATAAACACTCCACACACCAACAACTTGTGTGGATGCCTCTGGAGGTTTGGCTTCAGGTCTCGAGTATTGATGGCAAAAATTTGTCACAGGCATTTCTATCTGTCAGCTGAGCGATGGCATGTACTGATTTTTTATATATATCATAGCACTACTTTTCATTGAAGTTTTGTAATAAATTGTATGAATGTGGAAAACTTTGATTTTCTTTTTGGGGTGGTTTTTCTTGTTTTACTTTGCCTTTTCAAGCTAACGTATGAAATGCTGTAATGGTGTTGTGCACAATGCATATTCAAAGGAATTGTGATGTTTACTCTGGGGTATGAAGGTGTTTCCTAAAATTTGTCTACCTGCAAACTGCATTGATTTCATTTCAAAACAACTTTAAAAGTGTTTTACCTAAAAGCTAGGTAGCAAAGCTTCACATCTATTTTTTTTCCAATGTTCATTGAGCACCTACTGATGTCTTTGGGTGGGTGAATATATTGGAAAATCTGATCACACACCTTACTTTATAAGTTCATGAATGTTTTTATTTCCTTTATGTCATTGCTGAGTTATAGCTCTCTTCTGCATGCTTTTGTAGTCTTGTGTGTTTTATATATGCACAAGTGTAAATTACTTTCCAAATATGGGATTGAGACACTTTGTCTTCTGTACTAAATTGGGGTGTCTTTCATGTAATGATTACCCCTAATTTTGCTGTCTAGAAATGAGTGTTTAATCAGGATAGGATTCACAAATGATTGGCATTACTGGGATGCATATTTGGCTTGCTTGGAGTTGAACTGCATAAAATGGACATTACATTGTTACTTCAGTGGCTGCTATAACAAAGTTGAAAGAAGAAATGGAGTGACAGATTTGCATTCACACAAATTTTCTACCATTTTTATGAAGATTTGAATTTAACCATGCCTGTTCAGAGGGCCAAGGTGAGAGATCTAATGGAAGACTTTTTCTCATAATTTGTTTGCTGTCATTTGCACATTTCTTGTTGTTTTTCTTCCAGGATTTTGCATATTTTGCAACCCTCTTAATTATGTGCTGTCCGTTTGTGCTTGTGAAAGTCAAGACAGCCACACCCCTCCTGAGAAACCCAGACTTCAGTTGGAGACCTTAGTTACAAGCCTGATTAGCTCTCTGAGCAAAGGTGGCATGAAAGCTTTGCCTTTCAAAGCCAGCTAGGACAATAGGGAAGCAAACTATCAAAAGCATCTAGTCTTTAATTTTATTAAAAACAGAGGAGTTTTTTCTCTATCTTTAAAGCAAGGCACCTAAAGTCGCTGTCACAGTTCTTGTGTAGGAAGCCTCAGTGAAAGATTTTTACTTCGGGATACTGAATACTGATTGATAGTCTGTACTTTCTTTGGGCTTGTGGATTCCAGATGGAGCATTTTGGCTCAAAATTTGAGATCTATTTTAATAATTGTCCAAGAAGGGATTGTAAAGCTGCTGATTCCATATGTGAGTACTTTCCTTTCAATGTAGTTTTATTTTTTTATGCTTTCTATCACTTCTTTGATGTTGTCTGATGTTAGTTTTCAGTTACATTTGAACTTGGTTTTGTTAAAATACTTAACAGCTTATTGAGGGAATATGTAGTTGTTAAGCCAAGTCTTCGTACTGTGGAGCTCTCTGGATAGAGGGCACTGGCTAGAGCCTGCTTTCTGACTTTCATTTCAACTCCCATAGGTGTTGGCAGTGCCAGGGCCTTGGAAGACAAGTCCCTTTCTCTGAATTTCATCCTGGCCTTCTCCAGTTTTTCAGCACTAGGACAAAGTGCCCACATGTAACTTTTTTAATGACTGTTCAGCAGGATCAAAGAGCATTTGACTGCAGTCCTTTCAGTCTTCATTAGTTTTAAAACACTGTGGCAGACTATAAAACAACTCATGAAAGGCTGATTGGCTCGTTGGTGCCTTTAATTGTGGTGCAGAGTCTCTGATGGTCTGTGGCTTTCTAGCATTTAAAAACAAGGAAATTTGCTGACAATTACCTGATTCATTTTTTTCAGATGCTTTGAATCAATGGCTAAAAGTGAACTCAGAGTGAGCTAATGTGGTTTTAAAATGTACGTGCCTCAGATTGCCAGGCCTTGGAAGTGTCTTCTTGTTTTGTTATGAGGGATGTTTTGAATGAGGAGGTGGAAGAAACGCCAAGATAAATGCTGTGATGACTGCAAGGATTTGAAAAGTTGGGATTGTGGCATCGGTGTCAGATTTGTTCCCAGGTGGGGCAGTGCCCTTCAGTATGCAGCCATCACCCTGCCAAGCTTATGCTGTCCTGTATTCAGAAGAGTTTCAGGTCTGATAATTTGCCTGTCCTTGAAATGGGGAAGACATGACCCCTCCCTGCAGCCATGGAAGTCAGGGGAAGGATCTGGGTGTCCTTAGTCTTCACATCCCATTCTCTTTCCTTCTCTATTGTTGAGTTTTCTATGAGTTGTTCTCATGTCATGTGCAACTGCTGCTTTTCGTTTAAGTTCTCTCTTGCCTCGTCTTAAAGAGTTATGCTGACAGCTTTTACCTAAAATAACTTCCCATATAACCTCTTTAAAGATTTTTAATGGAAACAGAGCAGACATTCCTACTTCACACAGCATGGTTGCAGTATGATTCAGGACTTCCCACTGTATTTTGAGATGCTAAATCTGGAAACACATTTCCTATTTATTCCATTTGAGTTTGGGTTTTGTATTTTTTTTTTTAATACTGTATTCCTCCTTCTCGGTGCTGTGTTTCTGTTCGAGAGCAGAGAGTGCTGCCTTTTATAGTGTTTAAACCTTCAGGGAGGTGTAGCCTGCCCGGGTCCGGGTGGCTGCGGGGGGTGATTCCTGCACATCAGCCCGGCCCGGAGCTGGGGCGGGGCTGGAGGGGGTGGGTATCGCTCCGGTGCTCCGGCCGGCGGGTCCCGCTGCCCTGCCCGGCTCCGGCAGCCCCCGGCCCGGCTGTCACCCGGCGGGGGCGGGCCCGGGGCGGGC
>VXAX01000614.1:118333-180000 GCA_013399835.1 Leptocoma aspasia | reverse complement strand
TTTTTTTTAAATTATAAAAATTCAGAGGAATGTACCAATTTAAAATCTGGAAATTGAAATACATTTATCATTATAGAAAATAGCAATCAGCTCAACTGAACAAAAATAACTCAGGCAGTTAGCTCTCACCAGCTTGCACACTCTACTGATATATTCCGTTTACTACTTTATATCCATCTGCCAAACCCACCTGGGTTTCAGATGGGACATATTCTAGCTCTGTTAATGATAAGCTTCACTCTATTCCCTATGTCATCCCCTCAACACATTCTAAAAAAAAAAGACAAAAATTATACAGTGCATATTGTGCCATGTGTATTGATCTAAATGTTACATTAAGTGAAGAGCATATTAAGAAATATGCCAAGAGTATTTCATTTTTGTTATGACCCCCACAATGAGTTGGGCAGAAGTCATATAATCTATACTTAAAAGCCAAAAATAGGAGGGTTCTGGGTAGAGTCATATTTGTTTTAATGAGGTACCTTTTGCAATGACATTGTCTCTAAGCACTAACAGAAATACTGCAAATGCTACTATTCCAATGGCTGAGTTGTAGACATATATAAGGCCTGCTGGAATTGGAAATAACAATTATCAGTTTGACAGGCTCTTTTGTGGGGTTTACAGAGAGCCTCAGGTCTCCACAGAAGACATACAAAGACAGTGACATCTCACAGTGTGAAGGATTATTTTGTCCTCATCTTTCTTAAAGGCCCTAATGATCCAGGAGCCTACACCCAAACAGGTGACATTACTGCACACTCCAGAGTGGCATCCTGATGAGCAGAGCCCACAATCAGTATTTGTCAGGGGGTTGGTAGGTGAGAAATGCACCCTCACTGCTCTGGGGAAAAAAAATTCTATCTTCCTCCTCTTTGTGGCATGTTGCATCTCCAGTCTTTTTGCAGGAAACAGAACTTGATGAGCTATTGACATGCCTGTCACAATCTACAGCAGAATGAAGATAACCAGCTGGTGGCACTACCTTAAGGACACAGGCAAATTGGCAAAGAACTAAGTAGCTCCTTGGTCATTGCTACAGAAACCCAGACAGTAAGGTAATGCTTTGTTTGAAAGAAACCCTGCTTTCATGATGAAAAGGCCTTCTTGCATTTCTGAGCACTTCAACACAAGGGCTGGACACAGGAAAACCATGTCCCCTAAACACCCTAGCACAGCCCAGGAGATAATGTGCCGTTCTAATCACAGCAGGGTGACACAATTAATGGTTAAACTGAGTTATTCCCACTGTGTGTTTTCATATACTAGTGGACATTATGGGTGACCTTTTTTCAAGAAATAAGATTGCACAAAGCCTTTTTGATGCAACTTTCACAAGTTTGTCCCCTTCAGGCAAAGGTGGCTTTTTGTCAGGCTTCTGTGCCTGAAGGCTCTCATGAGCCTAAGTCCAGTAGTTTCCCGTAGCTAACAGTCAGACCTCCTTCACAAACTCAAGGACTGAAATGGTATTATTTTTAGATATTTCAAGTAATTGACTTTTGGCCTTTTTACTTTGCATTCTGACATTGACCTGAGTACTGAGTAGTTCTAGAAATAATTTCTGTGATAAATTAAGAGTGAAAGAAGGCAATAGCATTTTTAGTATATCCCCAAATCAGTCTCAGTGCATGAGACATCTCTATCAGCTGAAGATGAGTAGTATTATTAACTGCAAACTTCTCTGTCAGAGCTAATTTTCCAGTCTTCCTGGAGAAGATCAGTTGTATATGCTTCCCTCTCCAAGCACCTGCACAGGATGTGGGCACACTCAAGGACAGGAAGGCTTTCTGTTCCCCTAATATGCAGGTGTGCGCAATGTCAAGCATCAGCTCTACTTTTTCAGGATCATTTCATAATGCATACACAGTATAGTTTTGCTGGGTGTCAGCAGTCTGAAACTGTTTTCTCACTGACAGAGATGGGGAAATGCAAAAGCATATGAACAGCTCTGGTGGTCAGTTACTCTACAGCTCTTTCAAGACGGGGATTATTTATGATCTTGCTGCATTCTCCAAACCACATCCACAAAGTCTCCCGAAAAGAAAGGAGGCCTAGGTTAGAAAACTGCATATTGCATTTAAATGTGGCTGAGGAAGAAGTTATTTTTATTTAATTCTTAGAAACATGACCCAAATAATGAGAAAAAAGGCAGCAGTTGATGGCTTACCATTTTCCAGGTCGTTGCTTATTTTGGTATTTCATAGCATAATTCTGGACTTCCCTCCTTGAACAAAATTAAGTGAGTTTCAGAGAGAGGTAAGATCAGGTTAATACTCAAATAAATAGAGGGAAGTGAAACAGTGAAAAATATGAGGCAGAGAAGTTAAGCACGTTTAAAGTCATATGCAATTAGTAATTATAAAATACAATAAAACAGAAGTAAGGATTGTACCATGTAACATTTATGTGGTTGTATCTAATTACTTCTAATCTTGATGCTAGTGTTTGGGTCTACTTCTTTCTTTAATCCTATAAAAATGAAATTTCATCCTTTCCAATAGCTCATATCCAATCTTCTACATGTGAGGACACTAAAGTAAATATAGCTGTATTTTATAAAATAATGCATTTAGAAGTGAAATATAATGCTATTTAGACATTTATTTATTGCTGTATTTATGATGCTTCTATATTTGTTTACTTATATCTTAATTATGTAAGTCAGGGGTGGTCTAATCCTAGCAACAATGAGGGCCAGATGGAGATTTTTTGTCCTCCAAGTGAGCATGTGACATTCCTCCCCTCACAGCTGCAGCCTGACACAGACGTTTGGCTGGTGCTGCTGCTGCCAGAGAAAGGAGATATTTTTGAGGAGGTGGGGGAGAGTGTCCACACTCTCTCCCACAGGTGACATTGGCAGTTTTGCTCCATGTGTTGAGTGTGTTGTGAGCAGGAGATGGCTGTCAGCTGTTTGCACTGCTTTTGATGCACGAATTTCTACCTTTCCTCCTTTCCAGGGGAAGTACACTGAATTGGAAGGGGTTGTCAGTGGTCAGACAATAAGACCAGAACTCTTTCCTAAAAACGCTACATTAGAAGATTGTGAACTAAGAGTATTGTGCTGAGAGTTATTCTGAAACTGAGCAAGATCTCTTAGAACAAAGAAAATCAAAACAATATAAATACCACTTTTCTTGAGGAAATCAGTTTTCTACCAACAAGGTACGACACAGAAAAGTTGTGATATGCTACTGATGTTTTAATATGGGAATTTTCAACTCAGAATCCCAGGTTTATTCAGATTTTAATACTACATTAAGAAGGAGGAATTTTTCTACCTGTGTCAAAAAAAGAGGAAATACTCTGAAGTTTATATTTCTTTTCCTGGTTCAACAAAACTGCTTTGTCCTGACAATGTGGAGGAAAGAGTGAGCAGCAGCTGTCAGAGATGTTTTAGTGCTTTAAATCCCAACTTGAAGAAAAGTCTGCTTTAGATCTATCATTTATATATTTTGATATATATTTATGGAATAGCTCAATCTCTCCAGTTGTAAAGCTTGGACAGGGATTAGAATAAAACCAGATGAAGGCTTCCAGATATAACTCCCTCCAAAACACTGAAAATACCTGCCAAAAATGTGAAACAATCCATTCTGAAGTCCTGAGAAGGTTCTTCAGCATAATTTCCCTGAGAGGTGACCCATTTCTGGCATAGATTATTTACTACTACCTAGAAAAAGGTAGAGGAAGGGGAATCATCCCAATTTTACCTTTGGTTTGGCAGTGAAATTGTAACAATCATAAATCAGCTGTCCCTGGGATCTCTCCTTCAGCACAACACTGTAGGGAAGGCAACAAGTTCTGCAGCAATCAATCCCTTTTATATCTCTCCACAGACACATAGGCATCATACTGGAGCTCAAACTGTGTTGCTGGCTAAAAAAGATAATTGGTAAATCAAATACTAAATGAAATCACTCAAATGATATCCACTACCCTCACGTTTTCTGAAATTCTTCTTTCATTTCTTAACCCACACGTGTATGTAACCCAGAAGCTTCTTCTTGATCTTCCTAACCTCTTTCCACCTCCAATATTCATTCCTGTGGGTGCCATCACTTTGATTGTATGACCCATAAATTCCCCCTCCATACTTCTTTTTCATCTGTGGTCCTCTATGTGGTCTTCGTTGGGTGTAGCCTTTGTTCAGAGTGTGTTTACCTCGGGCATTGAACTTGCTCATTTACAGGGCTGTTATTTCCTTGCTCTGTGACTGCTTTTTCTGAGTCCTACCCTATGGTACTTTCTGGGCTGAATGGATCTCTGGCTGTCAGTGATCAAAGCTGTCAGTTGCTGTTTATTTCCTCACCTCTTCAATTTGGCTCCTGGGAGGATGTTTCAACAGACGTTTTAGAGAGACAGAAAAAACCAATATCCTATTAAACTAATGACCCTTGGCTATGCTGTCTACAAATGAATGCAGGCACAGACAATTGCCCAGTTTTCTACTGAGGGCCTGTGCACACCAGTCTTATGTGTGTTTTCTGGCTATAAAATATATGTGTGTATAACTTCTAGAAAAAATATAATTTCCATTTAACAGTAATTATTCCAGTGTAACTATGGCACTCCACTAACTGTTTTCTGGTTATTAAGAATATTAATAAAGTTCATGTTCAGATTTTCTGGTAGAGAGCATTGCTGGCTCTTCTGTTTATTTTTTTCTGAGGACTTCTGTAAAGAACATCTGAAGCCTTTTTATAAAAGTCTCTTTTTCACAAAATCAAAAGTCCGGAATAAATTTGTTGTGACTAGCTATTAGAAAAAAAGATTTTCTATTCATAGCAGCAATGGCTTCTTTCTTTAGATAAACATAGCTATAATGTGTCACAGACTGAAGTGTATCTTCATGTCCTATGACCACGGTGCTAATCATAAATATTCCTGGTGTTGGTACCAATAAATGTTTTTTCTACCAGCCTGCTATTGAATTCCTTATATTTAATACACTTAAGCACACTTTATAGGAGGAAATCTTTGAAGTTTCTATTCTAATTTATTGGTTGAGGGGTAGTGGAGACCATGACTGAGAAAAAAATAGAAGTGGAGAGAGTTTGTGGGCATTGGAAACAGAAAGTTGAAGAACTTTGTTTCTGAACATAATAGATGAACAGGGAGACATGAAGAGCTGCTCAGGATGAGGTTTTAGTGTAAACAGAAGGAGAGGGATCTGAAGAAAAGAGGCGGTCTTTGCATAGAAACAGCTGTTGAATATGAGTTTTAATTAGNCTCTAGAGGGAAAAGAGTAACACAGGAAAAAGAAAATGGTTAAAAGGAGAAACATAAGAAATGCAATAATGTTAATGCAATGTTAAGATTTAAAGAAAGAGAATCATCAGTTAATAGAAAGGTACGGGCGGACACTGGGTCAAGGGCAGGCTGAGAACAAAATACTCAGTGGAATTTTTGATAAAAAGTCAACACTAGAAACTTTGTTTAGACCAGATGTCATAGAGTGCAAGAAGTGAAGGGAGGAGAAAAGGAGAAAGGAACCTGGAAATAAAAGAAAATATAGTGAGAACAAATCTTCACAACTAACATTAAGAATATATTCTGAAATTTTAAAAATAGAATAAGGCAGCAATAATGTAATTTTGAGTAGCAAGGGAGGTCACTTGACAGTTTTTGAAAATGTATTAAGCAAGAAGAAACTGAAGAATTTTTTTATTGTGAAGGGGAAAAAGTACAAGGTAGAGAGACAGATATTATGCTAAAGTAGTGAAGGATAAGAGTAGATATGCTGGAAAATATAACCATGTTCAAAAGCTCAATGCTTCTATGATTCTGAAAAATGTGATCATGCAGAGACATAGGAATGGAAATGTAAGGAGTCAAGGTAGAAAAGGTTGAGCGAGCACAAAACAAAGGTGTATATCTGTGACTGAAAAAAACCCATAGGAACTGCGATTGAAGAGAAAAGGAAAGGAAGGAGAAGCTCAAATCATACAGTGTTTGTAGATTTTGCAAATCACCCAACTATCCCTGGGAAAGCCAGGGAAGCTTTCTCGAGAGAGCTCATTCCCAGAGCTCTGTATGTGTAATACACACAGCACAGAAACTAAGCAAAAAACTATGAACTATAAAATCTCTTAGGAACATGAAGAAAACAGCAGGCTGATAAAATCTATCAAGAGCTTGTGAAGGTGATCTGACTAATATTGTTCTTGTTTGGATAAATGCGCTATTAAAATATGTATTAAAGTATAAAACACAGGCTATTATTCACTGTTTCCAAGGCACTGCTCATATGGAAAAGCAAATGAGAGATCATGAGAATGGTTTCAGCATTATTGTTGATTCATGCCAAATTAGGTTTCTAATCTGTGCATAGAGCTATTATTATTAAAACAAATCATTTATCCTCTTGAGCACAGTACTGCTTTAACTTCAAATTATGTCCTTTCCCTACCACTGTTGTGCACCCTTCTTTTAACATGGTTTCTTTTGGCACAGTTCCTTGTTTGTTGAGCACTAGATTGATATGCTTGCAGGGAATGGAAGAAAGATGTGCTGCTGTACAGTATTAGCATCCTGTACCCTGTGGTATTTTGAACACACTGGAAATACCAGCTAATGATAAAAGACTGTGATTAAATCTTTCAGGACTGCAAGGGTGAGGAGAAAAAAAACCAACCTTCCTCTAAATCAGAACAGAAAACTACAAGGGGGGAATATGGTAAAAGATTCTGTACCTCTGTCTGTATGCACTGTATGTATAGGAGGTAATGTTTAAAATGTTAGTAGCATTTGGCCTAAGCATTTACCAACCAAAGATGCTTCTGAGGCTTTCTGCATCTGGTTACCATTTTAACAGGGGAATATTTTATATGATAGCCTTGTGTTCCTCAAACAAAGGGCACTCATTATGCAGCAGAGATAAATAAAGCAGCTCAGATAAGGAACATATCAAATTCATATCCTGTGCTACCTCAGAAATCTGATAGGAGATTGAATTTGTTTCCATGATGCAGATCATGGTTACAAAAAGCTTTTACCTCTTTTCTAAACAGAGTTAGGGCTCTGGTACATGAGAAAAGTTACAGCAAGGCAAGCTGTGGTATTATTTCAAAGCCATTGTCTTCCATGCTTGTTGTTTCAGTGAATGCTTTGGTGCAAAATATTGCAGCAAAGCAAAGGTAAAAGAGATTATCCAGCTTTACTGAAGGGTAGGGGTAAGATCTCTTGTACACAGGTAATTCCCACAGATTAGATGGATTTTATGAGATTTTCTCAGGAATACTGTTGTTTGCCCTTGCCATCAGACTCCTCTTCTGCTAAGCGTCAACATTATATCTGCATTTTCTTTTTGTGTTGAAAATAAAAAATAATCCAAAAGGGAATAAAATTATAAGACCCTTTAGATTTACATTTACTCATTTAAGCAATAAAACTATAGAAGATGGGCTCATTAGGATCTCAGATTACACGGCAGTTCTGTTACCAAAGGCACTCCTAATTAGCAAAATGTTTCTTCTGAAGTGGCCTGTTGGGCTGCAGAAGTGGATTAATCCATAGAGCCTTTCTGAACCCATTCTGACTGTATTTGCTTGTTTGATCTGGGTCTTGATGACACAAATATCCAATGAGGTACATGCTTGATCTGGGACTCACCACTCTACTCTTCCAGTAAGACACACAGTGTGGACATGAACCACGATCTGTCTGTAATTTGAGAATCTTTCTGCAAACTTATTGTAAATAGAGTTTGTCTAAGAATTCCTACAGTGCAGATTTAATATCTCTAAATCCCAGGGAAGAAGGATTGTTCTGGGATACAACGCAGCACTGATAATAGTGATTTAGAGCAGTATAAAGATTTCCAAGCTAGATCAGACATGTGGCAGGGCTCACTCTGTCCCTGCTCTCCATGGTCCTACATCCAGAGCACAGCACAAGTCCCACAGTGGGCAGCAAGTCATCCACACACTTATGAAGTTTTCTTATCTTCCTTCTTAATAGTTGAAAGTTGGCTTAAATTCCCAAATATGAGGTTTACATTCCTTCCCGTCATCTATTTTTAGCATTTACTATTATAACTCTGTGTATTCTCAGTATTCAAATAAATGCTCAGTTCCCCACTGACTTTTGCTAAAGTCCTGGCCTTAGTATTATCTATTGTCAGTGATTTATGAAGTTTAATTGCACATTGTCTGTTTCTCTTCCTTTTATACATTTTCAATTGGCTGCCTTCAAATTTAATCAAGTGTGCTAATCTGCCACTGTATTATTTTAGGGGGGCTTATCCTTTATGAAATTCTTCACTGTCCCCCTGGATTTGAATAAAACCTAAATAAATTCATGCTATCTGCAAATATTACTATCTTGCTGCTTGACTCCATTTCTGGATAATTAATAGATTATCCTCGGGTGACTTTATGGTGCTTGTATCCCCAGTAGTCTGTTCTGTTTATGCTGGATATTAAGTTTTGCACCTTTAAGATTGGTTCTGAGAGCGAAGAGAGGGAGAAGAAGCACACAGTTTGTTTTCAGAAACTGCACTCACTCCTCCACATTCCTGCTCCTGGACTGTGCTGTCTGCAGCAGGACAGACGGCGGGCAGAGCTCTCCTTTGCTTTTAGTTAATTTTTAGCTAGCTGAGGCAAAGAAGTTCCCTAGGCTGTAGTTTTTTCTTTTTCTTAGAGCTGTTTAAACCTGCTCTGGTCTGAACACCCAGAAGAACCCCGGCAGCTCGCACCTGTGGCCCACTGGACTGGGCCTGGGCTGCAGCATTTCCAGCACCAGAGGAACTGATAACAGACTGAGTGAGCCGAGATACAGCCCATGAAAAGAACTTTCTAAATTGGCCGTCTCTTCAGAGCAGCAAGAGGTTTTATTGCTCAGTATTGTTCTTTTTTTTTTNNNTTTTGTGCTAGTGAATACTTTCACTGTTAAATAAACAGTTTTTTCCACTTTCCTCAAAATAAATATCTTCCCAAACCAGTTAGGAGAGGAGCCACTTTAATTTGCTTTCTAGAAAAACCCCTTTGGAGGTTTTCTTCCAAATTTGCCCTAAATCAAAAGAAATACATAGATGCATTAAATTATCTCTGCATGTCTCATGCCGCTTTAATACTTTCTGTTACTAATGTTTTATTATTATGCCTCTTCTTTCTGACTCAGCTAGTTTTGAGAATGTAACAATACTGTGCATCCTTTTCCCTGTTTGTAACAGAATTGAATCCAATGAATTCCCATAAGCAGAAGTGAACATATTTCCTTGAAAAACATAGATTTGTCTCAGAGATGGCCTTTCATCATAACAGGGTAAATTAACTGGTAGCTTATCCTTGTTTTCGGAACTGAGTGTAAAACCACTGATAAACATAAACACACACATAACACACACATATATAGCGGCCCTGGTGTTGTGCACTCACATGATTGCCTAGCAGTTGGAAATTTCTACAGAACTATTACAAATAGTTTTCCCCAGTCCTTGAGGGAAGAGATGTTTTTCTCCTAATTATTTTGAAAAGTGGCCCTGTGCCTCTGTTTTGAGAAAACACATCCCAAAACCTCAGTCCGATGCCTGAGGTAAGCACACTTTTAAACAAGAAAATTGTAGATATCTGTCTTCTAAAGTGTTTGTTTTTGGTTTTTTTAATTATTTCCTCTGAGCTTTTTTGTATTTCTCCTTTGAGCAAGCATTCTGTGAACCCCAGTCTCTGATGCACAGTTACAGAAACCACCTCTGCACCCTTTAGCAGAGTGGAGGGCTGGTGTATGAATTTTGTGTGGTACACTTATGTGGAATCATAAATGTCCTCATGATAATAACTTAATAAGATATTAAATCTATGTGACACTAGAAAAAAAGAATCAGAATTAAATTTCATTGTTATTCTTTTAAAAACTTTTGATGTTTTGTATTCTTTTCAAAAAGAATGCCTCTCCAGTATATTCCCAGCATTTTAAAAATCATTATCTTTTCAGACAATTCTCAGATAAATGGAAAATAAAACTATTACTATTATATTTGTTTAAAATGTTACTATTTTTTTTAAAGCTTATAAAGGATGACAGGAAAATCAGGGAAGAATTGAAAAAGTATCTTTGATCTAAAAATCCATTGTTTCTTCTTTAGTTTAAAATGTTCACACAAAACCTGTATTAATTTTAAATTACTAACTTGAGAGAGAAATGTAATAATATGTTTTCTAATGCTTTGTTATCCTTATGTCTTCAACTCCAGCTCGAAAATGCAATTAATTCTGTAACTTACACTCTGTGGCGGATGTCATTCAAGCTGCGACAGCTTATTTTGGGTAGTTAAAAGGATAAAATCAAGTAGTCATTCTACTAATCCCTTTACAAGGAAACAGCTTTATGCATAAAAACTGGAACTTATGTGGTCATTAGCAGATGCTACATCAAGCAACCAAAAATACACACATTTAAATTCTTAAGCACAATCTATGAACACTACACAGATGGTTTCCAAGAAACTGTACCTAAATTGATTACGATAAAAATGATCTGCTGCAATTGTTTCTGTCAAAAGGGAGAACAGAATTTGTCCCAATGTGTCGCTCTGCCCACTCATGCAGAGAACCCAGCTGCTGAGACAGATGTTGCTCTAAGCACTTTATTTTAGGGTCATTAAAATGGTTACAGGGGTTAGTCATTCATTGTTTTATAAATTGTGCTTACTAGCTGGCTCCATAGATGCTGGAAAACTTCTTTGTGGTTGATCAAAAAAGTTACATGTCATATCACGTTTACCGTATGCTGGCAGTAAAAATGGGTGAAGCACTTGTGCAGGACATGAAGAGAGAAAAAACAATTACTTTTTCTCTTGTATTTAGAAGAGCATTTATTTACTCAGATCCGACGTGGCATTAGTGTAACCATCTGAAATGCAAAACCTGCCTCAAAGGCCTTCTAGATTTCATTTTAATTCCTTCCAATCATTAAAGAACAAGATTTTTCAGTACGACTCACTCCTGTACAATCTTCCTTCTGTGGTATTATGAGCAAGAAGTGTCAGACAAGCAAAGGTTTAAGATCAGTTGATTAGATCAGTGCAGAGTGGGTCCGTCTACCTCCCCGCTGTCTTTGCAAATGCTGCTCTTTGGCAGTTTGAGCATACTCAGGCTTTACTTAGAAATATTTGGCTAAATCTCTTCTCTGTTGGCAGGTTCTATGGTTTTCCATGGCTCATCTAATTCAGGATTGACTTAGCCATGTGCATGTGATGTATTGGTGCAGCAGCTAATGTGTCAATGAGAAACAGAACAGTAAAAAGATGAAGCTCAGTGAAAAACAGCAAGGTTGGCAGATCCAACTCCTTTTCAGATCATGCTGTAGCCTTTTATAGCCTCCACTACAAAATGTAGCCAACTTCCACTCTTTTATTTCATCTTTGTCCCTGTGTACTTGTTACTACGTCGATGGCTCGATTCATCTTCCCTAATTGGTTACCGAACTCTGGCAGCCAAATCCTAAATTCAAGGTGGTGTTCATGGACACACTCTAAATTACATTTTCCCACCTTTCCTTTGCACATTTAGGATAAAGTCATTCATCTGGAAAAAAATAGTGAAACTTTTTAGTGTCATTTTACCTGACTCCTTAAAACATGTCTGCTTTGGCAGGTTGATTTCCTGCACTTCTGCAGGACATTAATTTCTCTCCCCTGGCTTTATTTGGATAATTATGGCCTGCTCAAGTGTATATCTACCCAAATAAATAACCTAGCATGTCTCTCGCTTTGAAAATGCACTGAAATTACAATTTTTAAATTAAAATCAAGATATCCTTAGAAAATTCAAGAGCTGGAGGAATAAAGTTACCCTCTGCCCCAAAATCTATCCATTTCTGAGGACAAGTACCACAACACCCTGCCCCCACACTAGGTTAGGAGCCAGACAGAAGATTGTCTCAGAAAACACAATCCCTGAAAATGCATGAGACTTTCAAAAGCAGGCACATTTAATACATTTCAACATTCAGCTCAAACAAAGTTACCGAAACAAAAAATAGTTCAGTCAAGAGAGCCATATTTTTGCCTGACTGTATGTTAAAATATATAAATTCTCTCAGTTTCACGTAAATTTGAATTGAATTTTTTCAAGTCTGTAGTTTGATCTTGCAAAAAACCCCTTAGACAGGAAATCTCTTTTTTCTCAGGATTTGATGGTATTGTTCACCCATCAACTTTATCTGTATCTGAAGCAAAGAGGTGTGTTTCTTAAGTAATACCAGCTTATTATGGCTTCATGACCGGAAGTTTCTTATTGCCTAAGTAAGAAGTTAAGGTTCGTTGTAACTACCAGCTGATTTGGCTGCAAAATAAATGTAATAAGATGAGGGCTAGATTAGAAGCTTGCGGTCTCACACAGTGCACTGATCTTCACAAAAATCACTTTTCCCCTCTGCTTTTGTCTCACAGTTTTGCGAGGTCTTCAACAATGTCAAATGTCACTTACTCTGCTTATGAGAAATATTGGCTGTAAAGATTCTTCCCTTTTCAGGAAAAGCTTCTAAAAGGTAATGTAATATTAAATACTAAAGGACTTTCTCAGCATCTGACATGTTTTGTTTTGAGGTGAGATTTAGAAGACAAATGCAAGGCCAGAATACAGGCAGAGATGCACTTGCAGGACAAATGTCTTTTTTAGTTTCATGGTTCACACAGTGCTCACAGAAGAACAGAAAGAGAAACATCCTGATGAAAAGCAAGCTTGAGTTCTTAAGGGAGTTTTTGATATTCTGCACACCAGGCATGACAACATAAGGCTGCTCACAGCCTGGGTGTCACTCCAAATTCCATTATACTTACATTAGATGCTGTTTGTTCCTCCTGCAAATGCACTGACAGATTTTTGCAGCCCTGTGCATGGGGTTTTTTTTAGTGTATGAAAGGTTTGTAGTTATTTTAGCCGTGGAGTTGCTAAAAAATTATTAAAATCAAAGTTCGCTCTCATCTACCCTGAACAAAGCCAAACAACATGTTCCTCTTTTAGAAACAAATGAATGGGAATTGGCTAGTACACCACTTGCACTAAGATGGCTGGGGCTGAAAAAAGGGTGTGATGGCTTGATACACATTATAGAAATGAAAGCATTTTTGCTTGAAAAGCTATCATGATACCTAGCTCTAATTATCTTTCTTTTTCTTGCATTCTCTTTTTGTTGTGTAGCATCAGATCAACAGCTGAGATGGAAAAGAAAAATTATTTTTACTATTGTGGAAGAGCACTTATCTTGAAAAGCATAGATTTCATACAGATCAGGAAGAAACACAGCATGTGCAATGGGAAGGAAAAAAGGACAAAACCTGATAATAGAAAGTCATTCTGCTGGCACACAACAGCTTCTTTCAAGGTGACATTGTCTAGATTTAAGATGAACAGTTTTTGGTGGTTTAGAGCATTACTGAATATAACATGAAGCATATTTATACTTGGTCACACTGGGTCCTTCTAGTCCAGCCTGCTGTCTTCAAAAGTGCATGCTTAAGATGAAGTGTAAGAACAAGAACAACTTTGCCTTTTCTGTAACACTCACTCAGTCTTCAACAATTTGTGACTCTTGGACTTCCTCCGGTCCACACGTCCTGCCTTCTGTGGTATCCACAAGCTAGAAACACGCTGCAGCATCAAGGGATAAAATTTGGACCCATTAACATCCCTGTCATAACTGCCTTAGTCTGAACAGAACAGGGTTTTACCCAGATGCACGCACTTGTGTCTGCCATTCTCCTTCATCCTCTACTGAAACCACTCACAGTGGCAAAGGCCAAGGCACAAAGGGGACCTTTGAATCTTGAAACTGCAGTTTGGGCACTGACTCATAGACTTGTCCTCTGAGTCTTCTCTACAGCCTCACATTCACCTTCAGTGCATGTGCCCCTGCCCTCTTCTACTGTTTCCCTACACCTCCTCCAACACTTTGTGTCTGTATGGCTGACCCAAGGGATTTCTCCTCTGCTTCCTACTAAGGATCTTGACTCTCCTTTTTCGCTCCCCCAATTTACTCTGCTGGGAAGTCCTGCCTATACTACTGTGATCCTCAAGAAAACAGCATCGTGTGAGGACACAGGATGTACCACTTTGACAATACTACTAAATCCTTCCTTCACCTGATTCAGGTCTGGCACCATTGTTCATCATTCCACTTGACTGATGCCAAGCAGCTGTGCTTTTGACCAACCGTGAGGGTACTGTCACTTTAGTAAGTCTTTGAACTCTTAGGAGAGTGGGAAGAAGCCTAGGTGTGAACTTTCTGAAGAGAGCAGCATTTCAGAAAGAAGCCTTTTTTATAGTTTGAGAAAAATAAAGTCAGAGTTGGGTGATCAGTGGGACATAACGTATCAAGGGGATTTTCCACAAAACAGAAGGCAGGGCCTTCCTCTGAATATCATCATGGTAAGTAATCTCAAATTTACCATCTAGAACTAAAGGCTATAATAATTAGGACACATTTATTGATATTAGAAGTTCTCAGACAAAAACAAAAAATCTAGAAAACATTTAGATGGTCTTCCGGAGATCCCATACATACATATCTTTAGTTTGGAGGAACACCAGCATGGAGCTACATAAAGTGTCAACCTATCACCAAACCATGGAATATTGTATTGTTATGCAAGAGAATTAATTTAAGTCAGGTGATAGCCAGAATGTGAGAAGTAAACATCTTTACTCTAGCTTTTGTATCACAAGTATCTTCATCATTGTGCATTCTCTCACTTAAAAAAACCCAAAATTAACAGCTTAAATATCTGTTTAAACTTAATTCATAGAATAATGGAAAAGTGAGAACATTAATACATTTGGGCTACTCATTCACCATTGATTGGAGGATCTGAAAGCACCTGTGGCTGCGTAGGTGTGTTTTTCTACTCTTGTTGATTATCTTCTAAAGGTTTCTGATAGAAACCACATCCTCTTACCCAGTATTGGGTGGTGTTTATTAAACATGCTGAGAGCATAAAAAGAGCAGCTCTCCCCCCTGAAATTATCTGGTACAGACATATATGTCTATAACTTTCCTTGTAACTGAGCTGTAAACATGACCTTTGCAGACCAACAGTACTTTCCCAACTGAAAAGGTGTGTCAGCTGCATGAGAGTGTGGTATATAATTTTGCAGAGGTTTGCACTTTTACCTGTGGGGAAAGTGAATTCAAAACGATTGTCTTGATTTAGTAATAGACAGACACTTTTTTTGCCAGTGCAGATGACTTTCCACAGAGCTAAACATGTGACAACCAGATCCTGTTACTTTTAAATAACAGTTTTAATATCCTGGCATTGAAGGAGTGATCATCTTCAACACCAGATGGAAATGCCCCAAAAGTTAAAATTCCCATTAATTCTGTCATTATTTTCATTATCTGTCTTAGTGTGATGTCATGTAAGTGCTATTAATGTTGAAGACTCTGAAATTTGAGGTGAGGGAAGGAGTAAAAAGGCAAATCAGACAATGCATCTCCTTTTCCCATTCCAAGAAAAGTGGACTTGTTAACTCAAAAATTCCTTTTTTCTCATTGTTATCAGTAGAATTGATACTAAAGCTCCATAAATGCAGCAGACTGTGAAGACACACTTTGTAAACAACCCTTAGGTAGTTAAATGTCCAGGAAAAGAGCAGCATGCTCAGTTCATTGTAACCGACATTTGGATTTGCATCACGAGCACAGGACTGTTTGGCTGCAAATCTACTGGAATGTTTCTTTTTTTTATTAAACACACGAAACAACTATAAAATGAGTATGGGAACCATGTTTTGACAAGACCTAATCACTCTCTCGTGGATACTCTTAGGAAGGTGTAGTAGTTTTGGTTCGCCAATTCTAGAATTTCCCAATTTAGAATGTTTCCCAGCCAATGCACCACCAAGTGTGGTGGGTTCATTGCTGGCAGATTGCCAGTTCACTCATCTTCTGCTGTGAGATAGTATCAGGAGAAAGGCAAGGCATGCTCAAAACTTCAAGCGAAACATAATATAAGTTTATTAAGAATAACTAAAAACAGAGAGGGAAAAAAAAAAACCCCAAACCAAAACAAACTCTTCAGGACACATCTCCTCCCCCCACCAAATCATTTCATTCCCACTGTCAATGCAAAGAAACAAAACCCAACATTTCAGTCAGTTCACCACCTATAAAATAGTCTTTCCTCAACTCCCTCAGGGAGAGAAGTCCCTCTTGTTCATGTTATGGAAAACTTTTCCTCAAGAAAAAAACCTGTTCTCTTGTGGCTCTCCCAATGGTTTTCACAAGCACCCGCCCAGGGAAACCTGTTTCGTGAAGCCCTTCCCATTTCCACAGCCTTCCTAGAGCTGTGTTATGGGCCATGTCTACTTTGGGGTTTCTCATTTAAAAATGAACTGTTCAACAGAGTGCAGGTTCTCATTATCTTCTCAAAGAGTCATCCCAGGGGAACAGAGGTCATCTTCTTCTCTCCTGGGGCTGCACGAGGCTCATCCTCTCTCTACTCCTTCTCTGTTCCAACTTCTCATGGGATCTCAGGTACTTCATCATCTGCTGACTTCAACATGGAGCCTTTCTCCTTGCTCAAATTGAACTTTTCATCTCCCCACAGTTTCATGTCTTACATAAAACAAGAGTCTTTTTCCATAACTCACAAAAGGTTTTTAGCATTCTCCTCCTCCCTCCCATCTGGACTGGACTTCTTCCTTCACTGACCCTGATGTCTTCATGTTCTATTACATTGCTTTCGTCTGCTCTCTTTCTCCCACTGAAGGGAGGATTGCAGCACTGAAGAGGTTAACATTTCTGCCCAGAGCCTGAGATGGTCACATGACCCCCTGCTCCGGGAAACTTCGGGGAAACTGTGGGGGCAGGGAAGCTTCTTTCTCAGCTGCAACCTTCTGCAGAGTATGAAAATCTCTTGCTCTGTTCCTGGGCTGCTTCTGCAGCCGGGCGGTGTCCGGCGGGGCTCGGCTGAGCCCCGGCCTGGAGGGGGGTGAGGTGGAACAATCGGCCGGATGCTCACAAGGCTCTCTCTCCTTTTGGCCCCTCAGCCCTTTCCTCCACCCCTTTCTCTCTCTCTCTCGCCCTCCCTGCCTGGCTATGATCGGATGGCTGAATTTGCCGGCAGACAGCCCAGGGGAAGAAAGAGCCCAGCAGGGCCTCACCCGCCCTGGCAGGGCCTCTGGGCCCAGATCCTACCTTATTTGCTGCCCACAGGGAAAGAGGAAGTTCCTGGGTTTTTCCTGCTTGACATGAGTATTTCACGGAGGCGTGTCCATTTTCTCACCTCCGTAAGACACTCCCATTTCAAACCACGACAGAAGGCCATTGCCTTTTCTTCAGGTTGATCTTGCACAGGTGGTACATGTATGAAAACATAGTTATTGTTCTCTGTTGAAGTTCTGTCCAGCTGCCTCCTGCTGTGTTCTGACCCTATGAAAGAGTGAGCTGTGACATAAAATGACAGACAAGACACATAAGCCAAAAGAAAGCCATCCACCAACCTGTCCTCAAACTTTGCAGTTTGCGTGGGTGAGGATGAGTCCCTCTGTCCCTGATAGGATATTACATTCAGTCTACCACCCTGAGGTTGTAGCTGGAATATTCATATCCTAGCAAGTTTGTTAAAACATCAGTTATAAAAAACTAAACATGCCTCCTCCCCTTTCTCCCCTTGCAGTTCTTCAGTCTTAATTTGCTGGCATTATTGCTTACTGATCTAAATCTTGACGTCCAGGCCCAGCTTCACTAAAAACTTTGGAGATAAGTCTGAGTATGTGCCAAGTAGCCTTTATATTGCTGAATGTCTCTGCAACTTGATTTCTGTAGAACAGTTCCACAATTTTGCTGCTTCTATTCAGAAGGATGTTTCTTCATGGCAAGCTGAGGTTAGCTATTCCCCTCCACCATCTCTTCTGAGTGCCTTAATGTACAGTGAAAGCAAATACATTTGTTACACTTTGAAAGTGAAGTTATATATCTTGAATTTATGGGGATATAGTCATGCAGAGAAATAGCAAAGAGTAGTAAATGCACTGTCAAATCTCACCTTAATATATTTTTCAGATGTTTTGTTGAGTTCTTTTTCCTGTGAAAATAATCTTTCAAAGACTTATTGGCTATTTTGGTATTTTGGTCCCTAAGACTTGAACTCATCACATCCAACTTGAAGATCCCAGCTGAAGCAGCTAAGGTAGGAGACTGATGGGCCCTTGGCTCACTGGCAGTTGGTGAAGAGGCACTTTCAGAGAACTAATTACTTTAGGTAGACTGAAGTATGAGCTGAGGTATTCATCCACAGTTTCTGGAGTGGAGATTTTACTCTCCTTCTGTCATCCCAGAAGAACAATTTCACTCTCTTTCACTTTTTCTCTCATTATTTCTAACAAGACACCAGAGAAAGCAAAGGTTTGACCAGCTTCTGGATGTGTAATCTGCCCAGTTCTATGAAGATGGCGAAATATTCCAAAAATAGCCTTAAACATTTTACAAAAGGTGTTCCTAATAAGTTAAAGATTAATCAAATGAAGCTTCAAATATGTTTGTTGGAAGACAAGCAGTCTAGTGTTAGTCCAGTGTTACTCTTACTTTTTAGCTTTCTGATGTTTTCATTTTTGTGATGGAGTTTCTCACGCTGTTTTTTGTAAACATGCACATGCTTTTTTAACTGTCTTTTTGTTTTTCATTCTTTCTCTTGGGAGGAGAAAGGTTTGATGGACTTTGTCATTGACCAGTGTCGTTGGAGAGGTGGTAGCTTTACCTTCCAATCGATGGTCGTTTTTAGAACTTTATATAATGGGAAAACCAAAATAAAGTTTCTCTTTTCTTTGCCTTCTCTCGGGTGTAGCTGCGTTTGTCTCTGCGTTTCGTGTTGCTCGATAGAGTGACAGTCCAGCAGTGGGAATTTAGGGTAATAATAATTAGAAAGCTTTCAGATGATGCAAAATGTAATAAGGTTACTTTGATCAAGTGAAAAAACAAGGTGGTACAAAGAAGCCTAACCCAATGCATTATGTGAAATGATAAAGAAGGGGGGAAAAGCAATACATACTTGTATTCCTTTTAGAAACTAAAGTATGTACAAACTAAAGAATTCCAGATGGAACAAAGAACTGGAACAGCAGGTCAGTTTTGGTTATAATGAGAATACTCAGCTTTGCTCCTACAGGAATCTCATAAACTCTGTTTATGAGATTCTCTGCTGTCACTCATGCCAGAGATAAACAGGTCTATAGTTTTATCTGATGGGAGAAAATACCTGCCAGCTGCTTTTAACCCCCAGCTCGCTGAGGGTGAGCGTGCGCTGTTGCACCCTATTGGGAGGAAACTTAAAGAAGCACAAAGTTTTTCTCTCAGCTTTTCTCCATTTTCTCAATAGCATTCAGCATATGGCACAAGCACTGCACAAAGCCTCCTGTTCCCAGAAAGCACTTCTGAAGTCATAAAAACCAAAACAATTCAGTGTGAGAATGGTGTATCCCCTTGTCATCTGAGTGCCACAGCTCTGCCTCTTTCCTGCATGATGTTTCTCCAGCTGTAGTTGGCACAAGGTTATAGATAAGGTTATTATTGCTTTCATGATCTCGTTAACAACATCTAATGAAAGCTGGTTTGTAATATTTGCTTAATAATGGTATCAGGTTGAAGTTTGTTACAGAGAGGAGAGTGAGCAGGCTGATAAAGCACCTTTGGAATTAAGATTTATAGGTAGCTTGACAGAAGGGATGTAATAATGCCACCTAAACCTTGCTCAGAACCTTTCAACCAGATATCCTAAAGCACTTGTAAAACACATATCAAGGTCACATGTGGAGATTTTGGAATTGGCAAAGACTGAAAAGCAACTGAGCTGAATCACTGATGTGATGAAACTACACAGTGTTGAGACTCCAGACTAACTTTGCTATGCTGATATATCTGATAAGAATGGGAGGTACCAGGAGTGAACTGTGCCCTTAAAACCCCTTCACTTATGGAAGACAGGGCATAGACAAAATACTTTTCCTTCAGCAGTACTAAAACTGCCTCTCCCAACCCTTGGTCCTGTGATATGGTGGCCAGACTAGTAGCGTGCTCTTTTTGAAATATATTCAAAATTATGAAATGGGGGTTACAGAGATTTTCTAGTATAAAAATCATTGATTCACAACTTAGACACTAAAGGAGATTTTCACCTGGTCTAAGTGGATAGAACTGTTTGAATCTTAAGTTATAAAAATTAAGTCCAACAAGGAGCTATGAAAGAACTAACCCATTTATTTATGTACTCTACCTGGTCTATGTTCCCTGATAACATTATTCAAAAGAAATGTTGTCATAACCCAAAAAATTGTATTCAAAATAATTTGATTAAAATGGGTCATCTCTTATAAGACACACTTTAAATTTTATATAGAAATACTTGTGAAACTACTAAGTACATTCTGGACTAGAAGTCTGTATATCCATTTTCCCTGTGGAGTGGAGGTGATGGCTTTGTAACGTTCTTCAGTACTGCAGCATGCAAACTTTGCTATTTGAATTTTAATCAGTGAGACAGTACTAGATAGCAAGATGAGCTAAATGAGTTGTGTCCCACTAAAGAATCCAAGGAAGTTGCTCCGTTTTATAAGAATTTACTTAGTTTTATTGGAATTGTGTGAAAATTTTTCCATTTTTACCTTTTAATTAACATCCTGTATCTTTCCAACCTAGCAGTGTTCTGTGGCCCTTTCATTGTTTGTACCCGTGGGGTCTGTCCTGTCCTCATGGAATCTATCTTAAATCACCACTGTGGGAACATGACTAAGATTCAGTGCAAGTTATAAAATGCCTGCCATGATATGGTTTTCCCATGATATTAAAAGAGTCAGCCCTGCAACATTTCCCAGAGATGGAAAGTTTATTAGCAGAGCACAATGTGGATGGTCTTCAGTATTCACACTGCAACTTTACTACGACGATGTTCAAGGATTGAAAGACAGCTTAGGTGAAATAATCATCAGTCTATCAGCTTTTCTTCAGGAACTTTTAAATGGGTAAATATTGATGATTTGGTTTTGCTGTTTGAAATCATAGTAGCATGTGGAGATTATTCCGCTGCCATGGAAGTCAATGGTGAATCTTGGACAGAGCCTGCCTGCTTGCTTCACATCAGCTATCAAACAGCTGCTGGGTGATAAAAGCTGTCAGAAAACAACAACCTGAGCTGAATGTGAGCAAAATATTACGCACTTGGTTTCCAATGCCACAAGTTGTTTTTTTTACCATGTCAAATTGTGGATTTTGGCGTATAAATCCAGAAAACTGTTCTTTCTGCATCCATTTTCCTGGGTAACAAATTTACATGCTTATTGCTGCCATCCTAATATTAGCAAGGGGACTAATGACTAGTAATTGATTCCCTCCACTTGAGAACAGATATGCCTGTTGGCTGAACCCTCAGTGTCTTGTAGTAAAGCATCAGAGAGCAAAACAAACCACTATAAAATTACAGAATGAGAAATTTGTCACCCAAAATGTCATGTCTGGTTTCAGTTTTTCTCTCTGTTTCTACTACCAAAATGTTAACAGGAGTGGGAAGACTATTAGAACAGTTGTTTTCTTCTGAAAGAGTGTTTCTGTACCAAGGCTATTTATGTGCAACTGGATAATACAGTTTATGTATATCGATAAACAAAAGAAATCTTATTAAATTGTCTCTATAAATTAGAAAATAAATAGTTATGTTAGAACCATGGAGTAATTTTGAATACGTAAGTGTCCTAATCCAGTTAAAGATATTAAAATCACATGGATCAAAGTGGTAATTAGAGCAGGTCATGTGTCAATTTGATCAAATATTTAATGTCTAACTTTTGGTAGTGTTTTCCATAGCGACTTTGACCTACATTGGACAGAATAAGGAGCTTTTGAGAAAACAAGTGGATAGCATTTACTGCTTTGATCATAGCAAAATGACTGCACTGAGTTCAGTGCCCTCAAGTATTTATTAATCAAATATTTTATGTCCTACATTTACAGGGCAATTTAGCCATCAGATAATAAAACATCTAAAACAAAATGGAGACTTGCAGTAACAAGTAGAATGTCAATATACTCACAATCATGCTGTCTTCCCAGCAAGATTCTCAATGGGAAAAGCATTTATAAAAGGGGTGCCATAGGCAAAATTCTCATTAATGAGGTTAATTCAGTTCATGTGCTGAAATTTAAATTGTGGAATATTCAGATTAATTCAAACAAATATTAATACAGAAAGCAAAATGCAATATAAATACAAGTGAGTCAATATTAGTTTCATTTTGATAGAACAAATATCAAAAATATTGGAAAATCAAACTGGCAATCCTTGCCTTACAGGGATTTTTTTAAGCAATATGTTGAAAGACTGCATTGTCTCCACAAAAATCTGTTATATTTTTTAAAGAAAAGCCTGCAATTTGCCATGTCATTTTTGTTGTCTTTTTTAAAAAATTGCACATATTCAGTAATTGTCTGACATGTCTCAGCTAAAATTACTGCCATATTGTTGTCAAATTGAAAGAAATTAGACATGTTATAAATTAGAAATGTCTCTCGCACCAGTTCTCTTCCTAATGGGATTCAGCTGAAGTTTTCATTGTAGATGAAAATGGTGTGTGATGAAGACAGCAAATATGGCTGAGCAGATCTTATTCTGCTTCTAGCTTTTGCAAGGGTCCAACAGGCCTGATTTCAGGCTGAGTTTGTGGAAGGCTTTGCCATTTGGCATTTTGCAGTTTGTCCTGTGGGGCACTGGGGAATTAAATGTACTTCCCCTTTAGGCTAGATGGATTTTAGAGGATGACTGACATCTGGTGTTGAGGGAATGGACACTTGGTTTTCCATGGTCATAGTAAGCTGTTCCAGCTGGAAAGGTTGTTGGGTCGGATGGCAAGGAGCAGCAGATGAATTCCAAGGCAGTCTGATCATTTTACAGCTGAGTGAGCAGTGTGTACTGTGCTGGACAGTTTGAGGTCTTTTCGAAGAATGCTAGGGAGGATTTAAACACTGTAGATGACAAAAACCATAAAATATCCACAGGGTATGGATGGACTTGAGAGAATATTGAGTGACCAATAATTACTGATCCTATATTCTATGATTCTATAATCCCAAATATCACAGTATGAGGCATTAGAGTAAGTCTGAGCTTTCCAGAGGATAACATTGTGAAGCATATTTACTGATTACTTATCCTTGTTATAATTGTTGGCATTACTCCCTTCACCACCACATACACCACATACATCACAGCATCGAGGTGAAATATCAGATGTCAGTCACCAGTAATTAGGTATAGGTTATGGCCATATTGAATCTCATGTCAAACAGCAGGTTTGCTTTGGAGGGTTATGGGCATAGGATAGCAGATGGTGCAGACATAAATATGTCCAAACTGCCCTTCCAACAACTGATGTCTACCAAACCACTCTGTTACACAGGGTTACAAAAAGAATGTTCTCTTCTGGATTATTATTCATGTGCATTTTTTTAACTCGGCCTTTGTCTTAAAGTGTGCATGTTATCATTTTTGGTATTTTCCTTGTTTCCTCTGGAAGAGGAGCACATAATCTCTGAAGTCTCATCTGAAGAGTCACTGTAGAAGTGCATTTCTTCAACACCACAGCACAGGTCTGACACCTCAGAACTAGCCACTCAAGTGACAGAAATCACCTAAAAGTTCAGAAAAGTGCTTTCATTATTGTCCTCATAATATGCAGATAGAAAAAAGTAAGTACAGAAATCTAATAGTCTACTTCATTATATGTATACACACATTGAAAATATATGCAGAATTGTATACAGACATTTGAAAATGTGCCATGTAACAAGCAAAGAGCTTAAATATCAGATAGGGACAAACAGAATAGCAATTGAGAAACAATGACCAAAAGCAATTGTTACAAGTTAAACCAATGAATTGCAGAATAGGGAAGAATCCAGCTACAGATATTTGTTTTTTAAATGAAGATGAAAGTGTAATTTAACACCAAAATTGGAAGGAGAGAAATACAAGAGAAAAGACTAAAATGTGTCTTTAAGTATCTTTAAGTGTCCAAGAAACATTTGAAAAGTAGGTTACTTTCAACACATTGTAGAATCAGTATCTGGAAGTGAAGAAGAGGAGAATTCATCTAAAAGCTGCACATCTGCTCTAAGACAGTCTCCTGGACTTTGTTCTTAAGGCAATGAAGATAAGGACAGGAGCCTTCAGAAGACTGATTATCCCTTTGTAAGACAGGTTTACCAACAGGTGAAACTGATCTTTCTCCAAGGGTGTCCATATCTATTTATTGATGAGAGAAGATTACATAGGTAGTCAGACTAAAAACTATTCTTTCTGTGAAATTTTGCTCAAGTCAGAGAATACAAACAGTCAATAATGAAACATAAACATCTAAAAGAAAATCCATGTTTTGGCCATGCCAGATCTTCCAGTCCAACTTTTGACTGAATATTTTAATGATATGTTTACAAGCAAGCTTTCATGTGCTCTTTGAGTCTTCCTCCTGTAATTTCTATATTCTAATTATTGTAATTATAGTCAGTATGCACACTAATGCAATCCTAAAAGTGCTTTTGATGTGCGTTTATTGCACAGCATTTCTAAGATTTTATACTTCTCTGAGGCAAACGGTTGTGGGACTAACATCAATTTGCATTACTGTGGACAATTGAATCAGAACCAAGCTCAATATCAAATTCTTCTCCTTGTGTCTGAGAAATGACTACTGTTCTTGATGTGTCTAACACCTGCTACCTCCAGCTTGAGGGTAAAAGGATAAGTGAATGTACTTGATTTCATTTCTCAGCCTGCAGTATATTGAAGCAAGAATTAATGCAGAAGTTGAGGGGAATGTCTGCTGTGACTTTCATTTTCTAAATTAAACTTAGTCAGCCGGCATTTTGGTAATGCAGGAAGGATAAGCAGCAATAATATGATGAACTGCAGTTTTATATTATCTATCTAAAGAGTGAGATTGACGAAACTTCAATATTTCAAATACAAAATTCTGAATATGTGGAACTGCGTCCACCATTCTTTAAATATTTTGTCTTGTTACAGGAAGTAGCTCAGTTTGCTTTCATTCTGGGGACATGAAAACCTCTTGGTGCCTGTATAATCAGTACCTCTTGCTCTTTATTTTCATAGAATCATGTGATGATTCAGCTGGAAGGGATTTTTGCTGTACAAAGCAGAGTAAGATATGAGACTAGCTGGGTCGCACAAGGCTTTACCTACTCAGGCCTTTAGAACTTCCAAAATGTTCCAGAAAACCTGCTTGGCTGTTTGACTCTCCTTGTGGTGAAAAATTTTCCTTATATCCATACTGAATCTCTTTTACTGCAATTTGAGCTTACTGTTTTTAGTCTTCCACCATGCAACTCAGGACTTCTTGATAACCTCCCAGTAGGTACTGGGGGGGTGCTGTTAGGCACCTTGAAGCTGTGTCTTTTCAAGGGTCCAAAATGCACAAACCCAGTACCCTCAGCCTCACTCACAGGGTCAATGTTCCAGCCCTGGCCAGATTGTTTGTGTTCACTGAACTCACTCCAGTTTTACAATATCTTCATTTTATTCAGGGCCCTTAACTGTATGCAGTGTCTAGATGTGGTGTAACAAGTACCAATTAGAGCAGGCTAACTCTTTGCTCCTGGTGCCAGGCTCCAGCCCTTCTTCTGCTCCTTTGCTGCCTGGCTGGAGACCCCAGCTCTGCCCTGGGCCCCATTAAATACTTGCTCTGTCAGAGTCTGTCAGCGGACCCCCATTACCAGCTCCATGGGACTGTTCCTCCTGGGAGAGGACACAGCCAGTACTGGACCTCCCTCAGCTCCAGCTCCCTGGCCCTGGGGTTGCTGCTGGGCCACACTGCTCCTTGACAAGATAAATCTCTGCCAGGGAGCCCTGGCTTGTATTTCTGCCAAGGTTTCTTCCTTCTCAGATCCAGGACTTTGCGTTTGTCCTCGCTGAATTTCACAAGACTCCTGGTGGCCCACTCCTCCAGCCTGGCTAGATCTCTCTGAATGGCAGCCTTGCCATTTTCCTTCATAATATATGTATGCAAACTATACACATATATGCATAAATGCTTCACTGCCCTACATTTTAGAGTATCAAAATGGTTTAAAGGATCTGTCACCCTTCATGATATGCTATATGCTTCTAAAAGAAGTACGGTGCTAATGAAATTCTGTACAATAACTGTGCTGTCTACTGTGTTTGACATGTAAAAAATAACTCTCCTAATTCTCAAGTGAATAATGCCCTCCCTCTTCTCAGTTCTGTAAAGGAGAACAAAAACTACTACAATGTTACATTGGCTCATGCAGAATATATAATGAAGCAGTTGCAATATTTAATGACATTTGTAGATGTCTTGTAGATATATTAAATTGTTGTGGCTAAATTTAATTTCAGCATTTGGTTAAGAAGCTGGTGAATTTTTACTTTATGGCAACGAATTTGCTATACCATTTTGGCAGCATGCTCTTCTACTTGGAAAACGATATGTGACTCCTATGGCAGGAGATGTTTCCCAACAATATCAGACAAGTCCTATTTTAGAATTTCTGGATGTAGCTGAAGCATTATTTTTAGAAAGATCATATTCTGGGCAGAGAGTGTTAGTTAAATTTATCGATTCTTTTTAGTTATCTAGAAAGATCAGGTCAAAGACATAGCTGACTTCACTTTCCTAAAGATCTGTTTATTACTTCCTTGTAAGATGAAAATTTTTTATTTATTTGTAGATATCTGAAATATCAAGATTGTATTTCCCTTTTTTAAACTGGATTGCAAATGAAACTTTTTTAAATAGTCATAAAAACTGGTGAACTTCTCACAAAAGAAATATTACAAAATCACAGAATATGCTGAATTGGAAAGGATCCACAAGGAACAATTATGGTTAGACTGTATCTTGATAATGTAAAAGATTCAGGATTAATGCCTTATTTCAAATGGAAAAAAAACCAAAAAAAACCAAAAAAACCCAACCAAAAACATCAAAAAGGGCTTAAAACAGTCCAAAAGGCTTTTGTCTTTTTTGCACAGTATACAGAATATATTAGGGAAGCTCAGTGTATCAGTCACAGTATATATTAGGGAAGCTCAGTTAAGTTCCTGAAATAAGTCATGGTGAATTTGATGTTTCTTATCCACAGAACATTTAATTAAATGATATCCAACAGTTGCAGAAAATGAAATAAAATATATTTGAGTCTAGAAAAATAATACTTTCCTACTATGAGACCTAAGTCCGGATCCTTTTTTTTCAATCAATTAAATGTGAACTCCGTATTCCATATGAGTATCCTTTATGGTTTCCAGAAAATGGGTTCTGACCCTGAGGTATGTTATATAATAACATAAAACATTAAGTTACTACAAAATGTTTTGCTTCAGGTGAAAACACTTTTTCCAGTTAGCAAACACATAGATGTATTTTTTTCTGCTGATTAGCTACTAACCCGCTGCTGTTGTGGGGGACACCAAGCAAGCACACATGGAAAGGACAGGTCTCTGCCCAAAGGAGAGCAAAGGTACTAAAAAGGCAATATTATCCCTCTTTTTACAGAGACAGAAGAGAGGGATAGAAAGTGCAAGCAGCCTGTGATTGAACCTGGCATTCAGTCCAATTATTCAGCATCCCCACTCTCTGCAGCAACTCCAAGGCTGTCCTTAATATTAACATTTGTTTAATTCTCTTGCAACTAAGCTTACATGGAGCTCGTCAACTAGAAAAAGATTAAAGATTATAGAAATGTAAGCCAGCCGCACTGAAAACAGAATACTGTGTCCCCTCAGCAAAATAAGTGTAGGTATATCTTTGTGGTCATAAATGATACAAGATGTAAAAATAGTCAGAGATGTTATAACAGCTTTACATCCACTACTCAGTTTTATTTTTAGAAATTCCTTTTTTCATAAAGTCAGGCTGTAAGCTTGATTTTACATTAGCATCTGATACCACTCTGGTGTAAATATCTATAGAAATAAAGGGGAAGGAAAAATGAAAATACAGAGGCACAGTGAAAACTCACAAAGGACTTAAAAGAGAATATCACCAAAGTTATGTACAAGAAATGTAGCATTTTGAGTGGCTTCTCATCCCTTTTCAGTGGGTTTGTGAAAATTATCTAAGGTTTATGCATGCTGCTTCTATATCTTCTGTAACAGTTTGAGAGACTTTATGATGCTGTAATTTAAAAGAAAGTGTCTGTCTTACAAACATTTTCCCCATTTCCCAACTGTCTTGTTATTTCTAGGGAGCACTCAGCAGTACATGCAACTGCATATAAATTCCTGTTCTTGCAATGGATAAGACCTGTTAAACTGAAAGCAGCGTTCAAGTTTGAGGGATACAAAGAAGCCAAATGTTTATGTTGGGTTTGGTTTTTTCCTGTTTTTCTTCCTTACAAGCAGCTCTTAAAAAGTTCAGTGATTCTGAAGTAGTAGTCCAAAGCTCTTCAGTAATTGTAAGCCTAGTGTGGCAGCATTGCACAGAATAGGTCAGGCATTTTTCAGTAAAGTAGGCTTTCATGTTGGATGGACATGCAGTAATGCCAACAAGCTTCCAACTGTCTTGTCTCAGAAACCTGACTGGTCTATTTCCAGTTTACTTTTGCCTGCAGATGTCCAAGACTTTGTGGAGACTATCCTGGGTTAAAACAATTTGGAGTGTCCCAGCTTTGTAGCCCCAGGCATCCTTGGCATTGAGACAGTTGGTTCCAGGCTTGCTGGACCTAAAGCTTCCCATTGTCCCAATGTGGCACAGAGGAGGCTGGATCTGATGGATTAATGTGATTTATCTTTAGACACTTGCGTGAGGTACCTAAATTAGAAACTGTCAGTATGGGAGATAAGGACCTACAGACTGTCACTGAAATTGTTGCTGGATTAGATCTCCAGATTTCAATTTAATGTAAAAAAACCTGTATAATACGTATACATATTATCATCTACAATAAGATTTCTTAGGCCTCTGCTCCAAATTTTGTATTTTACTTTCTGAAAAGAAATACATCCTCTCTCCCAAATCTCCAGTAAAACATTTCTAAATGGCAACCCCTTTCTTTCCTGTTCCATGACTGAAACAGGTAAATTTTGAGGTTCTAGATTAAAGCATTTAGTTTCATTTAAAAGAAAAATGGCACAGAACTGTGCCATCCCAAGAGAGAGACAGAAGGGACAGGTAGTTATTTTCACTGCTTAAAGGCAACACTATCTTAAAATGCAAATGTGTAAGAGGATAATAAGGACAGCTTTCACTGTTATTTTCATATTGTTCCTTCTACTGGCTTTTTTTGGGGTGGATCACAAGTCCTTATGGATTTATTCAAGAAACCATCTCTCTATTCCCCTTGACAGCTGGGAGAAGAACTTTAAAATGGTATATGTTTCTGATTGGTTTTTCCCTGTTGTTGATGCCTTGGATGCTTGATTCAGATAATTAATCCAAACTACAAAAGCACGGAAGTACAGACCATGGATATTGATTTTAATCTGTGGTTTGCAGTTGTCCAGAATTGAGGATTATTATTGTGGGCTTGTCCATAACCATAACATACTTAGCTAGCCTGGAAAGTCTAGAAATTTGACTATAAGTCTTGAGAGTACAAAATGTGTTCTGCTATTTCCAGAATTTTAAGGTATGATGAGACCACAAATACTGCACAATTTACCACATCTCCGAATTTTGATCATTCTGTTCCTCAACATAATTAAGGGACATTAAAAATGTAGTCATGACAATAAAAGCTCTGTTACTTAAACAGCATTTTCTAGTCTTTGAGAACTTTTCTAGTCATGCATTAGGTGGAAAGAAAGAAAAGCACTTGCTTTCAGCTGATGTTTAATCCATACATGACAAGTTTTCTTCCTCCAAGTTTAACCAGTATGTATAAGTATTAGTCAATGTCTTTTGAATCTTCACTCTCAGGGCCAGACTCCCTGGTAGAGCTTTTCTTTGTGCCACTTCAACAATGAAAAACATTTGAAAACCTGGTTAAATTTTCAGCCCAGCTCAGATTCATAATTCTTCTGCACAGACAGCATGGCTCAAGATATCTGGACAGTTACAGTGTGCATGACCTGTCTGCTCTCTGCTGCTCTTTTGCATTTACAATTCAGACCCTGCTTAGGCTTTGAAGAGAGAAGTGTGAGCTTTAAGTAAATGACGATTCCAAATAAAAAAGGCTTAAATCCCTTCTTTTGAGAGCTTGGCCAAAGCACGCCTAAGAAGCCAACCTATAATTTAAAAAATAAGGAAAACTCTGGAATGGGTCAGCAGGGCCCCTTTATAGTTTAAATATTATCCTGGTTTGGATTTTGGCCTTCTCTGGGATTTCATATATCACTCTGTGCCAACTGATAGCCTGTGAGTTGAATCAGTACGCAGCTGACTTGTAGTCCCATCCTTTTTTTCCACTAGATTGCTGTGGAACTTATGGTTCTCATTTGAGTTTGTTTTTATACTTTTGCCAGTTGTTGAATATTTCCCCATCCCCCTTTGTCAATAGGATTTAATATATTTTATGTTTGGGGTTTTTTTAATGAATATCTCTTTTGTTTAGCAATTTTCCAACACTGTAGGCATATTTCCTTACTCCTTCTAATGTTTCTGAAATAGGGTGGTACTTTGAAGTAAGATGTTTTAAATTGATTACTGGTCTTCATCTTTTTTATAAATATCTTAGTGGTTTAGTCTTCATGGCTTTTCCTGATTTCTTAGACAAATATACCATACCTATTACACAAGCATTCAATCACAGATTCTTTACTCCTCCGTGGGTTTCCTGTATGTTTTATCCTATTGGTCTAAACCATGTAAAGCAGAAAACCAGAGATGAATATTACTGAATATTATTCCTGCAACATAAGTAACTCATGCCACATCTATATCTTGACATGTGTTGTGATTTATCCCTGGCAGGGAGCTCACTGTCACACAGTTACTTACTTGTTCCACTCAATGGGGTGGGTGAAGGGATCAGAAGAGTAAAGGTGAGACAACTCATGGGGTGAGTAAAAAGCTATTTAATAGGTAAAATGAAAGCTGTGCATGCAAGGCAAGGAAAAAAAAGTTAATGCACTACTTCCCATCAGCAGCCAGGAAAACAGGGCTCCATCACATGTAACCCTAACCCTAATCCTAACCATATCTTGGGAAGATGAATGCTATACATTGAACAGTGTCCCTGTTTTCATCCTTTTCTCCCAGGTCTATATGCTGAGCATGTTGCCATATGGTGTGGGGGTATCAGCTGGGGTCAGCTGTCCTCACTCTATCCCCTCCCAACTCCTTGTGCACCAAAGCTTCCTTCCTGGTGAGGTGGGATGAGAAGCAGAAAGGCCTAGCTCTGTGCAAGAGCTGCTCGGCAACAACTAAAGCATCTCTGGGTTTTCATATTGTTTCTAGCACAAATCCAAAGCACAGCCCCATACCAGCTACTGTGAAAAAACTTATCCCAGCCAAACTCAGTACAATCTGTCACCTATTTTCATAAGCAGTGCTGTGATCTTGTCCTAAGAAGCATAAGATTTAAGTGGGAAGTAAAGCATGTATAGCTTTGATAACTATGAAAAAAAAAAGTTTTATCCTCACACATCACATTTTAACTCCTCGTTGTTGTGAATGCATGTTTTAAGATCGGTTAATGAATCACATGCAAAAGCATTGGCAGAAACAGGTTAAATATAAAAACAAAAGCACAAAAATGTTTGATGTCAAAATTCACTGTACTGCTTACTAGATTGTTAAAACATACAGAGAAATAGTCAACCAAAATCCAAAATAAACCAATCCAAAACAAAATAACCCCAAACCATCTAAGTGGAAGCCGGGGGCAGGGGGGATGGCAGCGATTAGTAGGGGCAGCATCAGGGGAAAGGTTGAGGGGTACAGAAATGGATAGGAAAAGGTAAAGATAAAAAAGGAAGATCCTCCTGTTGAGTCACGAGGTTCAGAGTACACCCCTGTGATAAACTGAGCCTAAATTAAGCAAGAGTTTATGCTTAAAGGCCCAACTGCACTTAACAGCACTTAATTGATGTCTTAAGTTAAATGATTTAGCAATGGATTAATGTAGAGTATTATTTAGCAATGGATTAATGTAATATATCACAACAGTAACTAACTTACAGGCCTGACTTACTACAAAGTTAAACTACTTAAGAATCTATGAGAACAACATTCCTAAGTACATTTGCTATAGCACATTCACACTCACATGCACACAGACTTAAAGAGGCTGTACACATGTGAAAAATTCCCCTCAAATTCAGTGAAATTTGGATGCCTTTGCATCTTCTCAAGGAGCAAAGTTCTGAGCCTTGAGGAGTGGGGGTGTTAGCCCAGGATCTGTTGTCATTCAGCGATCCTCTGAGCACAGCAAACTTGAGAGTTCACTGGCCCTGAGAGGGAGATGCTGGCCACAGCCCTCTGCGGTCCAGGAGAGCTCCAAGGGTTTCACTTTGGACTGGTGTTTATAGGGTCACAAGTGAGCTGCCTTTAATCAGTAGTTTTCCATCCTGGCCGCAATTCGGGCTGGTAACTTTCTTTGAAATTTTGACAATGAAAATAATATTCTACTTGGATTGCTATTCAGGCACGGAAAATAAGTTTCCAAGGATGTTTGTTAAACACAGGAGCTCGTTAGACAGCACGAGATCCTGGGAGCAGACAGTGTTTCTGATAAGCTCAAGAGGAGCTGAGCCCAGCTGCTGCTCATCCAGGCCAAGGACTAGGAAGAATTTCTTAGATCATAGTGTGGCCTGGGGAGTGGAGTGGATGCACCACCATGCTCATTTAGGGATTATAACAGTTTATCTGAAAGTGTCTTTTATATTTGATGTGGAGTTTCACAGAAAGCTGTCCAGAGGTATTGTGACAGGATGATAATTGTAATTATTACTGCAATTTTAATAATACAATTCCACAAAATATTTTGCTATTTCTCCTTAATCATTTTCTGAGGAAGAAACTGGCACAGGATAAAAACATTATCTGCATCTTGAGGACTTTTACAGCATTTAGTTTTCTCAGAAGAAATTTTTCTTCACTAATATTAATTATTAAAAATAGATAAATAGATGACTTAGACTGAGTTATTAGACATTGGGGAAGTGAGATTTTTTTTAATTAAGAAAATATTGGTTTGTTTTAGTCATTCTGTTTCTAATACATATTCTAATTAATTAATTTGATTAAGACTAATAATGAACATTAATTTTTATTTTGAGGTGGTGTCTTGGTTGCTCACTGGTATCCATTTTTTCCATAGAGGTGATCCAAAATTCTGTCTCTGATTAAAAAATATAATTGTAACTTAGCTATTTATTTAACATGTCACTCTTAATTCGTGTCACGTTCTAAGTGGAAATTTATAAGTTCTCTACTTTAGAAGTTATAATATTGGAAAAGTCATATTGATTTTGGATCTTCTGCTGGGTTTGGCTTAAGATTTTGATGTACTTTATTGAGTTTGGAAAGTTGATTTGAATATATCTCTGAAAAAGGTCTTAGCATGTTTGGGAATAAATTCTGGCCCTACTGATGCTAATGGCA
Source organism: Leptocoma aspasia (assembly GCA_013399835.1). Classification (NCBI taxonomy): domain Eukaryota; kingdom Metazoa; phylum Chordata; class Aves; order Passeriformes; family Nectariniidae; genus Leptocoma; species Leptocoma aspasia. The sequence goes on along the minus strand of VXAX01000614.1, from coordinate 146,485 downwards.
GGACTCCAATTGAACATTAGCAGGGTAGGATTTCATTCTTCCTATATACCAAGTTTTGACATCCACATAAAGAAGAAGTGAATCACATTCTACAAGTACTTATTTTCCCTGTTGACTATAAAAGAAATTTACCACAGATGTAGCTGAAGTTAGGTGAGGTGAACTCTCTCAATGTTACTTCTATCTTTTCATTGCACTACAGAAATATGAAATATATATTTTAAGAAGCCCTCAGAAATCCTACTTATTCTTGTATTTTTATATTAGCTATGAGCTCGGTTATGATCCATGAATTTTCTTCCAGAAGGCTGACAAAAAAAACAAGGATTTCTGATAGAAGGAGCTTAAGAAGGCTTAAGCACAAACTTTGAGCTAGTAGTTAACACCCACATAAAACTGTGTAGGGAAATTACAGTACACTACTGTCAGTAAATAAAGAGTGCCCTTGTGTCAGATGTGGTCATTCTGTTGTTACACATCTTCATATATAAAAGTTCTAAAAGTGGATTTGAAGGGGGATGTTTAAGTTTTGAGGGAAAATTTATAATAATATCTGTGTAAAAATTGAGCCTGAAATAAAATGTGATATTTAGGAACTAAAGGCAGGTCTGGTCTCTTAACACTTGGAAGTGGTAGGTATGGTAGTGGTTGGAATTAGCAAACAAGGAACTTGTTTCTTGAGCTGTTTTATGAAACAGCAAATGGAAAGATGCAAAAAGTGAAATAATACAAATAAAGTGATGAACCAAGAGCTGCATTATGCTGAATATAGCAAGTTGTGATGAATCAGAATAAAAGATGTCATCACATTTAAGATATAAGTCTTAGCTTCATATATGGGCTGCAAAGGCTGTATTTATATTTTAGGCATATCATTTGGGTGTGATCTTAAAGATAGGGGAGAAAAAGTGGAGCAGAGAATAAAAAATCAGAGTGATATTTTAATTCATCTAAAAATGTGGAATAGAAGTACGGATCTGTGAAACAACAGAATAGTGATGCTGCTAGAATTTTTTCCTTAGGTACCTGAAAAAAGGGCAAGAGTAAAGAATGGGAGACAATAAGCAATAATTAAAAATTTCAAACAAACAACAAAAACCCGGAGTAGAGAAAGGAGAAGAAACAGGAGAGATCAGAAAAAAACCAAGAAAGGTAGAACTAGTGATGGTTTTCTATGAACTGACAGGTCTGGCAAAATGAAAGTTCAGAACATGCTCAAAAAATTTGCTAAAAGTGTTCACTTCTTAACTACAAGGAGATTCATAGTGGGGAAAGGCAAAGTGAGTGTAAAAAAGGACATTTTAGGTGGTAAACGTTGAAAAGAAAACTACTGAACCTTTGCAATAGCCAGAAATCAGGAGGGATGTTTTTTTAAAAAAAGCAAAAGACACAAACTTCTGTATCTATAAGAAGAGAGAAGGACAAAAAAATCCCAGACTGAGGAGAGAGCCAAGTGAGGCGGTTTAAAAGCTTTATGTCTTTGAAAAAGACAGAGGACCCATGAAAATTAGAAGTTGAGGCAGAAGAAAGTGGAGGGTCAGAGATTGTATCCTAAGGGAAAAGTCATCTTTAGAAAATTCTAGGTATGTCCTTGCATCTGATTCATTTAATTACAGATATTAATGTACCTACACAGCAAAAGTAAAATATTTCATCTAACTACACTGTAAGTAGAAACTTTTTTCCTATGAAAGGAGAAAAAGCACTATTTGGCTTGGCACACACTTTAATAACATTAATCATGGTGAACTCTTTTAGTATTACTGTGAGTATAGTATAATCCACCCGGAATTCCACTGTAATTAAACTAATTTCATCCATATTTGTTACTTTATATTGACATTTCTTTTTCTTTTCTTTCTGATCTTCTTGCAGCATGCTTTATACATTCATCACAAAGGTCAGCATAGTTTAATGTATTCAATATAAAATTTTTAATGAGAAATCAGTTAGTTTATAAAATAAAAGGGTATTGTCTCTATTGGCTAGTAATGACATTTAAATTTGACTATCCTCTATTTCTTCTTCATGGCAGTGCGGAGTTGTCTCTGCTCCACAGAGACTTGGTACTGCTATCCAGATTGTACCAGTGACTACAGAAAATTAGACTCGTCCTAGTTTGGACAAAAAAAAAAAAAACCACAACAACATCCATATTTCCATTTGATATCTATTCAGTCATCTCAGAAGTTAAGTGTCTGTGTACCACTTCTAACAGACCTTTAAGGAGCCAGACTCTGCCCTTCAGCACCAAGAAAACTGTTTCTACAATTTTACATCTCTATGATTGCTAAACACAAACCACATCTTACACATCAACTTAAATTCCAGTTTTGGTTCTGTGTCCACATAAATAAGTGATTTGATCATGGATATGGTTAGGTGAAAACCTTTTAGGCTAGAAAAATCCTTGCTCTCACTTATTGGGGAAAAACCGCATAGATCTCAAGCATGTTATTGCAAATTCAGTGGCATTGGGGTTACCATTCTAGTTGCAGAGCTCTGGATAAATGGTGATTTACAGTAAAGATTTAGAAAGGTCTCTGAACATTAAATGCAGCTATCAAGCATAGAGAATGCAGCCTTGAATTAAAGAGTAAGCTAAAGAGACTAAATATTTTGTGTCCTGGAGATAATAAAATTAAACTCACTCATGATCTAATGTAAATAGAAAATGTTTCAGAATCAAAATTACTCCAAAGCATTCTGATACGCCTTGTATTTCAGCTTAGCAGTGTCAGCTGACATGGAAAAGTATCAACAACAGTTACATAAATTTGTGGTAACAACTACTATCCAAATATCTCTGTTTGGAAATCTAGGTCGTTCAGTCACAGTTATAAGCTACATTAGAAATACAGTAATCTTCAACCTTCAGCCTATCCAGAAGAGCCTTTTTTCAAAGGTGGAGCAGTGACCTACTTCTTTCCTGCAGTAACTGAGTAGCTAGAGAACACTGGAAAAAGGAAATTTAGGTTGTTCCTAAACTGTTCCTCTTCTGGAACAGTTGAGAGGGTTTAACTCATAGCACAGATCTCAGGAGAGTGACCTAATCACCTCAGTATGAGATATTTGGGAAATGGAGTAAGTGCAGCATCCCCTCTGTTGACAATGGTATGGACATGGAACAAGTAAAAGAAGGCCATATTCTCATGGGAAGGAACAGATCTGAGGCCCTGATCTTGGTCCTTGAAGTATTTTCTCTATTATGATTTTCAAATAAAGTAGGCATTGTGTGCTTCAGATCTCAGATCTCAGGTTAAGATGTCTGCATTTATCTGTCCTCATGTAGGTGTCCATAAGCAATCTAGATAAGAAAACTTTCCCTAAAGCTGTTGGAATAGTAGTTAGCACAGTCAGTCAGGACACCTGGCACAGTTGGTAAAATGCCTTCTCTAAAATGAAGGAAATCATTCCCCAGGGTTATGTGATCCAAGCTCTTCTGTATATCTGATACCTTAATCTGTAAACTGGCTGCTTCACATTCCCCTGAGGCTCCTGGAAGCAGGACACTTCCCTGCCCTAGGTTCAAGAGCCCCGTGGCTACTTGGAGTTTCCTTCCTGCCCTGCCTCTTTATGTCCTATGTCTTTCATGCACCAAACTCCTCTGCAGTAATGGTTTGAGAGAAAGCAAACATGGGGCCCTCAGGCAGGTAAAAAGCCAATCTGGTGGCTGGGGAAAGTGGGAACTGCACATAGAAAATTGCTCAGGCTGAGGAGGATCTCGACTCCAAGACTCACTGTTCCCAGGTAATTGTTAATTGCTAAATAAAGGATGGGGTTTGACTTCTCCTTTAGTGAGTAAGCAGATACACCAAGGGTGTGTACCATAATGAGGAGGTTTGGTGCTCAGTCTTGGAAGCTGAGGAGGAAGCCAGCATTGATCTGCCTAAACCTGAAGTATAGTACAGCTTGGAAAGAAAATGTCCCTTTTTGCATTTCTTTTTCTTTTGCAATCTTACAGTCTATACTGTAAAATAAGTGGCCATTTACCAAATTGTTTATCATGGAAGCCAGGTGCTTGCACTGTAACTTAGACAGGATTTGGGAGAGGTCCTGTATCCTAAAATGTACAGAGTTAGTAGACCTGGCTTACAAATTGAAAATTTTTTGTGTGTTATTTTCTGGAAAGTGGATATACACATAAATACATACCTACATCTGTATAAAAGTAGTTATCTTTTCAGAAAGGTACACCGAAAATCCAGCTTCTTGGTTTTACATTAAAAACAACAACAACAAAAAGCACCAAAATAATTATGTGGAAGAATATTTCATATTTATTTTGGTAGGTGTTTCAGCATCCAAAGGCTGCAATCATGCCTCTACTTAGACTGCAGCTGTGATGGGGTACCTCTGCAACAAGCCAGGTACCTGGCAATCTGGAAGTGGTGCAAATAGAATGAAAGGACCAGAGATCTTGGCATATAACTAACAGGGGGGAAAACAAATCCACCAAAGAAAACTATCAAGAATTATTTCAGCACTGGAATTGAACCTTTGAAGATGAATGCCAATGAAAACATCAGTGTGAAAGATTTTTTAAGCATTTCTAGAAGATTAGAAGCAGAAGGATTTGATGTGCCTGTAAGGATAATAAAGCAATGCCTTATTCCAGCAGAGTTTAGGAAATACTGTTCCTGTGCTTCATGCTGGTGAAAGGCATATACAATTTGCCCTATTTCCTATACTTACTTTAAAGTCATTCTTTCAAAGTGCTTTTTAAATTCAGTAGAATTTATTATATCACTTGTCAAAAAAAATCATAGATGAAATGCTGCTTTTTCAGACTAGGCAATGTGTAGAACTAGCTCTTCAAGCAGTGTAAATCCCAAGAACTGTGTCCTCCATGCCCTGAGACTTGGGCATCTTAAAATTAATGGGGTTTTGTTGTTGTTGCATTTACTCTTCAGATAGACTTCTATATATGCTCTCTCCTGGGTATTTACAGTCTCACTTCAAACGAGGATGCCTACACCTTACCATATCTTTATGTTAGCCAACAAGGTATCCATCAGACAATCTAGGGCAAGTAATCCAGTTCACAGCCACCTAATATACAGGCAGATTAAAAATGGAAAAATCAAGTGAGTTTATTACAAAGCAGAAGCTTTTATTATCAGAGCACCAACAGAGCTGGACTCCCATAGCTTTGTGTTCCTGGATTTTCTGTTGTCCAGGGAGGTGAGTAATGTAGAAAAGATCTTCCTTTGATGAAGTCCTTCTTAATATTTCTCTTCTATGTGTGCTTTCTGGCTTAACATAGCAGCCTTTTTCTCTCAGTTATGATCAATAAAATAATATATCTATTTTTGGTTAAACTTATTATTTTTGAACTTTCAACCTTCTGTCAACATTTGTTCAATCTGAGCAATGACTTTAAAAATTATTACCAGGGATGTGTAGGTGAGTAGATATATATGCTCATGCACAGAGGAAACCAAATGAATTTACTATAAGAATTAGGATGTTAAAAGACAAAAAATCTACAAAAGAATTGTTTAAATTAAAAAAAACCAAACGTACAACAGCAATGAAAAAACAGCCCAGAAAACAACCAACCACAATGCAATGCATAGAAATCCCAGGAGCCAAGAAAGAAGAAAGCAGTAATTCTAATACAAGGCTATGCATGATGAGCCATGGCAAAATTCCTGTAAGAATGGCAATGTTAAGCCAGCATAGCTTAAGACAGTGTAGAAAAACATGCACAAACCAGACAACTTCCATCCAACCTCTAAAGGCCTCCTCAAGACTGAAAAACCCACAAATTTTTGTTTTCATAATCTTATGAAAATAAAGATAAAATACAACATTTTACTAATATTAGGGATGGAAAAATGTGACAACAAAGTTAGGAAAATTCAATTATATAAAAAAATAAGGGAAGAGGGAGAAAGAAGAAAAATAAATAAATTCTGTATATAATAGAGGACAGTGACAAAGATATGCCAATATATTCATCAAAGTGAAATACAGGTAAACAAGGAGGAACAAGACCTTTTTAGGCTTCATAAGCAATATTAATTAGATTAAAAGCAAAGGGATATGTAGTTTGAATGTCTATATGCAATTCTGAAGAGTAAATTCTAGTGGGCTATACAATAATCTCCTCTGAGGGAATGAGATTAATATTCAGGTGGTTTAGAAAGATCCTCTCCAAAATTACTAAAATGCTAGTGCAGGAATAATGTAACCTGAAAGTGATTCCACCAAATGAATTAGCTGCTTATAGAAGGCAAAGTGCCTGAAAACATACCATAGGGAACAGCACTGCAATCTAATATAGTAAAGGTTAGATGGGAATGGTAAAGACTGTTTTCCCGCAATCATTTCTACATTACAGTATTAGTAAAAGTTTAATGTTTCAAGTACAATAAGATTCATGGATAAAAACTTCTTTAATGGAAGGACTTAGTTTAATTTAACTTTTGCCTAAATATTGCTGAACATTTGTTCCTAGTTTTCAGCAGTAAAGCTGAAAGGTGGACTTCAAATGATTTGTAATTAAATCTAAATGTTACACATAGTGTATCTGATATAGTTCAGACAGTTCCTAGGGCAAAAATGATGTTAAAATTTTCCCCATATAAATATCCCAGAGCTGGTTTTGTGCTTTCTTATTCCACATGGCTGCATTATTTTGTAGTGTCATAGTCACATCCTTGCCCTGGTTTTGGGTTGGAAACCTGTGAGCAGCAGCCACCCATAGGGAACAGAGGGATGACTCTGGTGAAAGCTTTCTGCAGATACAAAGTCAATATTGCTAAACCCAAAACCCTCTTCTTATAATAATCTCTAGATGAAACATGCAGCAGATAGAAGAAAGCCTTTACCAGAGTTTTTGGTGTTTGATGAGTTCCAGGAAATTTAGAATCAACCTGCAAGCTCAGGAACCGCTTTGAGTTCTTCAGCACCACACTGGAGCTTAGCTGGTATAACAGTCAAGTCTGGATTCAGGACCGAAAGCCAGGTCCTGTGCAGTATTCTGAAGTGTGTGGTAAAAAATGGATGCAGTCAATAAACATGCTCTTGATATTTCTCTAGCTCTTTATCTATATTATCTTGGAGAAGTCCGAGCTGATAAAATTAGAGAGTAATGTATTTTTGCTTCATAAAGGTGATGTAAATGGGATGTGCTTGTGATAATGAGCATTATAAAATGTTTACATTAAAACAACTTAAACAAACTGTCGTACATTTTCAGAAATCAGTGTTGGGCCTTGGTATTTTGGATCTGTATAAGATCAAAAGTAATATTATTCTCAATAATATATACTCAATTGGTATAATATAATATATTATACCAGCTACTGTCTCTTAGATGTCATGCTGTTTGCTCATCATAAATTGGAAAGTAATAAGTAAGACATATTCTATTTAAAATATCCACTCCTTTCAGCAGAGGCTCAGATCAGCAAAACCCTCAGAAAAATAACAACCCAAGCAAACAAACAAACAAAAAAAATCAAAACCACTCTTTTTTTTTCCTCAGCAGATGTAATTTCCAGAATCAAGTACTTGACTGTCTGCATGTGATTCTAGATGAGACTAGTTACCACAACTGGTGGCAGCTATTATGCATATGAACAGCCTATTTTTGTCAGATCGTTGGTGTAAGAACTCCTTCAACAAAAGGCTCCCTTTTGTCTAATTAGTAGCAAAAGACCCTATTAGGAGGATATTTCCCAGGATTATATCAGTAAGTGGTAATGATACAGGTACACAGTAACATGTATCAATATCAATCAAATGGGAAGGTGAATAATTTTAACTTTAAAAAGATGACTCAGAAAAAGATTTTGGAACGCTGATGAGTCTTTCAGTCAGAGAAGTAGCCTGTCTCTTGCACCCTTAAAATGTTTGGCTAAAAAATACAAAACCCTATAAAGTACAGGTATTGTTTTACAAGGAGGAAATTAAATTGCAGAGTCTTCAAAAGGCTACAACACACACACACATCCTATGTCTTACAAGTAAATGCAAATTGTCTTTTTTAAGTGTAAAACAATTTTCTAATTAATTTACAAAGTAATAAATTAGTATTTAACACTTAGATTTGTGCCTTGAAACTCAGCCACTGAATGTCCTAAACAGTAAAAGAGTAACCATTGCACATTCTTAGGATGAAATCCTATAACTCCTTGTAGAGGTATCTTTGACCAGCCAAATTGAGCATCCTATCTGTGATGGTGATTAGGTGGAAAATTCATTGTCTGGGTTTTGCATTCTGCTTGCTAAAGAAAAAATTAAGGAAATCAGTAAGCTGCTGCTGCTATTGTAGTGTAATCATTGGTTTCCTACAGTAAATGACAAATCTGTTTTCCTGCAAGTGGCAGCAGCAGTGGCTTGCTTTCTTCATTTGTGCTTCCACAAGGTTTAATTGTTCACATGTTCTGACAATAGTAAGAACTCCACACTACTCAGTTTGGATTGAACCGTTAAGGATGATATCACATTTTTATAGTGACACAGGTAAAAATTAAAAAAGTATTCACATGCTGTACCAGAATTTTACATCTGGGCTGTGTTTATTGAAACAGAAAATTTGTTTTAAACAGGTATTTACTCCTCAGAAAAAACCATGAAAGAGATGAATATTTTCAATCTGGAAATTGCAAAGTGGAATCAGGCAACTCCAAATGACATTAGCAAATCATGTCTTCAGAGAACTTCTGTTGTTACCATGTTACACATCCATGGTCACACAACATGGTAAGAGATCAATTTCTTCCAACTGAAGGTGCAAGTGGATGGTTCTTACACCATTTAAAATGGTGGCTCAGACTCTCTATAATATGTCAAACACAACAATCACACAAACAGTGAGAGCTTTCAGCATAATGTTTTATGTTCTCATGGAAAACAGACAAGAAACAGAAATTCCTCCAACGTGGTGTGGACATTGCCCTTTCTGACTGGTGCTCAGTCTTGATTTGAAAATTAAACAGGCAGTAGAGGAGGACTGCAACCAATATACAATTTATCCCTTGAAGAAAACTTAGTTTGATGGTATGTTGTGGCCTGTGACCACATGGGATTATATTTGCACGTTTCCAGTGGTTGTTTATATCTGTCTATATTTCAGCGGTCTGTATCCAAAGAATGCTGAACAAGACAGACTGATGCCAATATGTATTTACAATGAAGTCTTAGCATAATGTAGTTTCCTGCCTTTATGCAGCCAGTCCTAAGCATCCTCTAAATTTCTCTTTTAAATAATGACCTTTAACCTGTCTATATTATTGTAAAATACCCGTATATTGCATAAGAACTGTATAAGAATTGAAAGTATCTAGAATTCTCTTTGAAAATACAAAAATGTTTAAAAGCTGACTAAGAGAAAACTAGCAAGGAATTTAACATAATTAAAGCCAAAACCCAGAAATTTCTCTGACAAGGTGCAGCTAAGGAATATCACTCCAGTTTCCAAAATAAGGGAGTTATTTTGTGTGGGAGAGGAAGCAGCACGAACTGGAATCTGCCTGTCTGCTAGTCAATCCCTCCCTAATAACTTCTGACTGTGCTACTAATTACAACCAAATTGCACAGAGGGACAGCTCTCTCGAGCATCTTAAGTTCCTTCATGTTTCAGTGACCAACACCAGAGAAAGCTTTAATCAGATATATCCCTGCTGGAGTCCACAGAATCAAATCTCAGCTCTGTAAGAGAACAGGACATGTTTGTTCAATTACATAGAAACCAAAAACATTTTCTGGACTATACAATCAAATTACATAGCAGAAATTAATTTGACATGAATTGATATTCTGTGGGAAAGTAAAATAATTCTTTTAAAAGTTTTTTTGTTGTATTTTTGAGTCGCTTTCCTCTGTTCATGATAATGTGACACTGTAAGCCTGTTGATAGCATGAAATCTGCAGTCATTACTTCCTTCTTTTAAAATAATTTGTGGGGGAATAATTTTTGCACCTAGCTATTGCAATACACTACTTGCTAGTTTTTGTCACCAAAGAAGCAAAGATCAGACAACAACAAAAAGTGCCAAACAATAATTTTTCTCCTTTTTATTCCCCCACCACTAAAATGTAATTTCAGCTCAAATGAGAACTTTAAGTGGAATTTTCCAAGTTTTGAGGAAAGTTCACTGGGAAGATTGATCAAGATAGAGAATTCATACTGATGGGACTATAAACCTAGGAACCTATGCAAATAATGTTTTATGCTAAATGCAAATTCAAACACTTGTTCTTACCTATTGACTATCCTTAGGCTGATTCATTAAACACATTGAAAAGACTCAGTTCTGCCTCTTGCAGAAAAAAGATACACTCTGAATTTTTGCATTATTTATGAGACAGAGTTGTTCCTTTTTTGTGTCCAGCTCTAACAATGACCCTGGTTTTAGGAAAAAATTATTTGCTGTGAAGCTGCCATATGATGCTGCAGATGACTGACAACGTGGTGTATATAAATGGCCTTAAAAAAAAAGTAGATTAAAGTAAATCACCTTATTTTTGAACCCTCTAAAATTCTATAAAGAAATTTTAGCTGAGGCATTGTATGCAGCCTAAATGCACTCTTCCTATGAGCTCATAGTTCAAAGGACACTTTCATGTTTTTATATTAAGCACTTAGAATTTTTTGTATGTGAAAACTTGTGTAAAGATTTTCAAAGAGAGCCTTTCCAAGATTTCTAGGAGACTGCATAAGCAACATATCTAGTCCTCAGAACAATCCCATAAAATGAATAAACTTTGACATACAAGTGTCTGTCACATCTTGAAAGTGTTTGTCTTTTGAGAATGGTTTGTAGAAGATTTTTTCCATCAAACAGAGTGTCAAATTTTGCTATTAGACATACTTGTGCAGCCCTCACAAAATAAAAATGAAGGTGTTTTGGAAGGTAAAACTTTAGTTCTGTGTATTTGCATCAGCCTGAAAACCGAGTAAAGGAGAAAAATTTGCTGAAACTCCAGCTAGGATTAAAAAAAAAAGACCTATGGGGCCCAAGAAACTTGAATCACTATTCATCTACTTTCAAATCTGTATAGAAACACTAAGACAGAACACATCTAACAAACAGAAAATTGCATTTACTTGCAATAGATAACCTGAAAAAAAATGCTCAGTACAAGTGTTATCCTTACAAAAATCAAGAAGCACCTATTTCGTGAGGATGTGTGTTTTGCAAGTGACTCTTGCAGGTTTTAAACCTTGTCTGAAACCCTGTCTTACCGTGCTAGATCATGTCAATATCCTTGAGCCTCTGAGCCTATTTCTTATATTGAATGAGCATAATAGTCCACTTGGACTTCGTAATTGTCTACAAGAGAGTTTGCCTTCACAGGGTCACAACTCTATTTATCTAAGATATTTTCCAGAACCTCAATTTAATAAAGATCAGGCACTGGATAAGGTCAGTGTGTACTGAGAGCAAAAGGGGAATACACTTGGGAAGTGCCTGGTTCCTTATGCTTAGTGGTTTTATTGTATAAAGCCATTATACTTTATATTTTCGTTTTCCTTTGTACTGTGAGGTTCCTGGAGTGCTAAAGAAAGATGCTTGAAGATATCAGCATTGTTATAGAATTATACAATTGTTAAGGTTGGAAAAGACCTCTAAGATCATCAAGACCTCTAAGATTATCTACTTACTTGCAAAGAAAACAATGCAGAAAACAGTTCTATAAATACATTTTTTCTTTATATTGCTTTTGTTAATTCAGACTCACTGATTAAAAATCTATTGCACACGAAGACACGTAAAGCAATATTTTTAATTCTTCTGTCATGGAACATTCTGGCCATTTCAAACTTTTGGCTCCCATGGTGCTTTAAAACAAGTACTAGCTACATCTCTCTCTTCACAAATGTGACTGCTCATCCAAGTGACCCCTATAAATATTACTTGCTTCAGGATGTATCAAAGAATGTCACGCAGTACCTTGCCCCAAAATAAAGTTATTTGCTAGTCATTTAAAGTTTTCTTAAACAATATAAGCATCTAATAATGAGTAGAATATCAAAGAGTAAACAAATAAACCATAAATCAATAATCATATAAGCATAGACTTCATATTCAATCTAGAAGTCTGGCAGAGCTCCTTTGTTATATTAGTTACAGAGAGAACCAATGATTTAAACCTGCCCTGATCAATTAGGGGCAGAATTTAGGTAATTCTGTGGTTTTTTTCTCATGACAATATAGTGTTACTAGGCCTGTGGCATTTCTCTAAACAACTCTTTTCCCAACTATAAATTTTATCTGGGCAGAAGTGACAATTTCTGGTATTTTTCAGGAAACTGCTACGTAACACAACACCCTAGTCAGGGCAGATGCTATAAATCCATGGGCAGTGGATCGTATGTGCTCAGGGTGCACTGCTGGACTTTTAGAGGCAGGAAGACACCAGGACAAGAAGCTGCCTATGTTCCACTGGCTGCTCAGATATTTACACAGTGCCTGTGTAACAAAATTGCCAATTCCGGGTGTGTTGAAATCATTGCACGTCACTGTGTAGCTGTTGTGCCTAGTGCATATGGAACATGTTTGGATGCACAGAACAAACACAGGTTCCCCATGAAGCAATGCCCAGTGTGTTAGATGAACCCAAACATGTCAGATATCATGCTCTGTGTGTGTGCACCTATCTCTAGCCAAGAAATTCTGACATAAATATTCAAACCTCTTGTGTATACCAAATAAATGGCAGTCATGGTTACTGTAAATTTGACATCCATTGATGAGTAGTATGGACTTCTGCTAAAGCAAGTAGTCTTTCTATATTTTGCTTTCTTTTTTTTCCCTTTTTTTCCTTTATTTTTCTTCTGCACCTAGGACATTTTATCTTATTTGGGTTCCTGCAGTTTTACTTTTGTGTGAAATTTCAGTGAGAAATGTTTGCTTAACTCACAAAAAGAAAGCTCAGAATTCTGGGGTGTTATTTGCTGATATTAAAAACCAATGAGAGGTTAATAACTAAATCAAAGATTTTCTTAAGACAGACAATGAGAATGCAAAAAAGGAAATGATGCTCTATACAAAAGGATGGCTTAAAGTCAGTTGAAAAAAATCCCCATAACAGTTTGCTCTAAATGGAAGAAAATTCCCCAGCTCCCTGTACCAACTGTTAAGAGTTTAGGAGAATAAACTAGTTGCAAGGCGAGGGTCAAAAATATAATAAGGATTCAAATGTCAAGGAGGTGTTCAAAAGGTTGAAAGTTGCAAATCAAGGTAGCACTGAGTTTAAAGTAATTTTTTTGTTCTATTTGTCTATGTCAGGAAAACGGTTTATGAAAACACAATTAGATTCTAACTTGATAGTCTTCAAAAGAATAAAAAAAAAACGCAAACAAACAAACAAAAAACCTCCACCAAAATAATAAAAAAAAAGCTATGAAGTAGCTAGCACAACACATTTAACTCTGATAGAATTGAGTTTCTTTCCACTAGGAAATCAATCAGATGTTTGAATCAAAAAACTCTCCAAGAAATTTCCACAAAAAATGGCTATCTATTGTGACTATCGAGAGGCAGTTTACTCTATGGGCTAAAGGACTGAAATCTGCTTTATGGAATTCAGACTTTGGCCTAAACTTTGATCTGCTTTAATCTTTTGTCTCTGCTAGAAAAAAAAAATCTTCAAAATAAAAAAGAAAAACACAAACCAGAGTCAGCTTTTGAACCACACCTCACTATAGATTGGAAATAAGTAGTAGGCTTGAAATAAAGATTTGTGTTCAGTTGTGCATGAAGACACTGTGGCTCTGGTCAGAATCTCCCTAACCATACAATTGCATCCTGAAACTGCCCCCCATTTACTGTAGTGTTTTCCTAAAACAAACGTCCTAAGACTAGAAATGTTTTCAGCGTTCAGTGACTTTTGTAGATTTTTCCGGTTTCATCCTCATTTAAGGCAGCATCCTTTTCTGAATAACTGACTTAGTAATATCAACAATCTCTTTGAGCAGGTTTTAGTGTATTTAGGAGGTATCCAGAGTGTGAATAGCTTGCTATTTAACCCAGAAAACTTGTTCATACCTATCTATATATGATATGGAAGTTCAGAACCAATGTGCGGGAATAAAATGGACAGAATTATGGGATACAAACTCCTCTGAGCCTTGGCAGCTGCATTTGATGCCAGCAAAAACACAACCTTATGTTCAGGGTTAGTAAAAGCATGTTTTGGGAATTCGATCAGGGACAAGCCAATATGTGGGATCCCTACAGTCCTACCTACTTCTGTGAACAGGGGATGGAGTTTGTCAGTAACTTGTAGAAGGAAATGGCTTTTTCATCAGACAGGCTACTAACTTCCAGGATTCATGATGAGTCAATGGGACCCCAAGGATCCAAACTACTTTGAAGATTATAGGTCAGGAGGGAGTAGAAAGAGAAGGTTTTAAGCCAAAAGGAAAAGAAAAGAAAAGAAAAGGAAAAAAAAAAAAGAAAAAAAAGAAACTACAAAGCTCTAGCTAGTTGTTTTCTGGCTAGAATTATATTGTGGTTTTTTTCTCTATTTGATTTTCTCTGTTTTTATCCAGAGGACAGTCTCTCACAAGATTTTTGGCTTCATTATGGGGGGACTAACTGGTTTAGAAAACAGGAGGTACATGAGGGTGTTACTGCCCTTCTCAGGGCAGCTAAAACTTCACACTTTGAGCCACTTATCCATCCTGTGTCAGCTCTAAAAAAGGAGAGAAACAGCAAGGATAAGCATGCTATCTGATAGATTGGGGTTTCTGGGAAAACATACATTTGGAAATACCTGGCTCAATGACAGTATTTCTAAGAATTCCATATGTATATAAAAGCTCACTTCTCAGCCTAACAAAGCATTTCTACTGTGAACACAGGGAGGCCTGACATTACAAATGGGAACAAAATACTCCAAAATGAGACTATGGGATGGAATTTCCGCTGGAGCCTTTTGTCATTTATTTTGCATGGTCTAAATTAACCAATTAAACATTTCAGAAATAAAATTATTTGGCCTGTAAATTGTGCAGAATAAAATGTTTGAATAGCTGGGTTCTATAAATCAACCTATGTAATATAAGACATTAGTTCTGTTTTTACCTACCCTTTCAAAGGATTAACAAGGAACTGGCAAGAAGAACAGTAATGTTGATATGAGCTTCCAGCTGGGATTGATTACAGGCTACAGCCTAATGCAGTAATGTTTTGTGCTAGCACAACAGTTTAACTGGAGAGTGCTCACAATACATATCCCCCACCTTCTGCCTCATAAGTACTGATATAAAGAAACCAGCTAATTTTGTTGTGATTCTGACCTTTGGTCTGTTAAATCCTGAAATTAATTATCTAGCATGCACGTGACCTTCTACTGCTTAAATTAGGGTATATTTGTAAAACATATCTCACGTTAATAGCTTGTCTCTAGGCAAGACTTTTTCCCAGCCCCCTTCCTTATCCAAGACTGAAGTGGAGCATGAAGTAGACAATATGGGCATAGAGAGATTGTAGGTGCTATTTCCTCACCAGTACTAAAACGGTCCAAATAATACTGTGGAATTTAAAATCCAGAATTGCAGGAAGTAATGAGGCTACTCTTCCTACAGATTGCCCTAAGTAAACAGAGAAAATTAAATAAAAGGTAATATCAGAAATACAGTTAATGGTTTGCTCAATGGGCTGAAATATTTGACAGTGGTTTTCATCATCAGAGAAATTCCTGGGATGGAATCACAAGGCAGAAAGTGTGTTCAACAGAAATGGCAGTCTAGGACAACTGATTCTGTTCTTGTCTAGTTATTAATATTTCTGGATGTATTTTTTATAGATATTTTCAAGTAGCTGAACCTGAAATGATTTGTTTCTGAATATTTCTGGTTTGGAGGAATTGCATACTGTCCAGAAAATCACAGAATATGCAGAACTTACATGAAAGTGCCAAAATAAAATTTGGCATCTAAGCAACAAAGTGCATTTCACTATCACCACCAAATGCACTGTGGAAATTGAAGGTCGCTTTAGGGTCAGTGCTGATCTGAAGTCTTGGGTCACTAACAGAGTCTAGACCTAATAGCAGCAAAAATGAAATGCAACCTTTTCTCTGGAACTTAAGGTAGATACAGAGTGCAGAAAAGGGTTGAAATCCATAGGGAAAAAAATACAAAAAAGTGTAATGCTTCGTGATGATATCCTTTTGGATGTAAAATCCATTATTTTACTCTTAAAATTTCTCAAAAGAAAGTGCTCATGGATTCCAGTTCTATCAATCCCGTCCACATGTGCTAAATAAGTTTAAGAGCACATGTGGAATCAGGGCATTCAGGCAATAAGGATGGCTGAGACCAGGGTTTTGCTTTTCTTGAAGGGGCTGGAGCAGAGCTGAGATATTAAGAGATTTCTGGGAACGTGCAGAGGTAGCATCACAATGCAAAGTGAAATACAGAAGCATAAAACTGGAGTTAGACTACGGGATGGACATTTTGGTCTTGGCTGTTTCTTTTCTGTTAAAGGGCTGCCTCACATAACTGAACCCACAGGATGCAATCCTACCCAAATAGAACCACAAGCAGTGTTAGAGAGACATTCTAACAATCAAGTTTTTCCAGTCCATTAACAGACTTTGGTATTCACAACAGATAACCATTAAATTTTTTTTTTTGTGCAAACATGCTAGTTTGAATCTTTTGTGGAGGAAACGAAAATTAGCTGTTAATACCTCACAAACTTCATACATGACTTAGATGTGATTACAGGATTTTTCTGCATATTGTCTATCAATAAAGGTGTGTTTACTCAGAAAAGTTTTGTTCGCCAAGCTATTTATGAAGGCTGACTTGAAACAGAAGAAACAGCTGAGAAGAAGAATTGTAGTGTGGATTTCTATACTACCTTCAAGAAATGTAAGGATCATCACCCTGTACAGAGATCCATTTACAGTGACTGCAGTGATACAGTGCTCTTAATTGAATTTCTTAAGGTGAATTGCAGGCCAAAAGTATTTTGAACATACTAGATTTGAAATATTGTATATATGGAGACTTTCTTATCACAACTTGACCAAACTCTGATATTGAGTGTTTATCAGCACTTGTGGTCATAACCTTTGCAAATGTGATTCTGCACGAATGGAAAAGACTGGTGTTCTCTTTGATAATGGTTAAAGAAAACTGAATGGATAAATGTAGCCTTTATAACTAACTATGAGTATTTGAGAACACGTGTTGATTGTTGTAAACATAACTACTTTGAATAAGGAAACTATTCACATGATTAGGTGCAGTTCTTCATCTGAGACATTTTAAAACTGGAAGAAATCACCTGGTACCTATTCTGACTTTCTACATGACACACATTTTAGGAACTTTTGAATTAATTCTTGATTCAATACTGATAGCTGATACTGCACTGGAGACTATATTTTAAGGGGAAAATGCAAGACAAAGCCATGTAGGAAGGGGACCATGAACCGTGATAAATTTTTTAGCTGGATGCGCTTCTCATCAACATGCACTACATGAACAGATAGAAAGAGCTTCTCTCTCCTCATTTCCTAATACAACCTAATGCACCAGGGCAGATTATTGGTTAGGGCCCCAACTCACTTCCAGAATGATAGAATACCAAACATACTCTAGCTTGCTTTTCCAAGGAAATTAAGGGTTTATAATGGTATTTTCTCTTTGCTTGTCTTTCTTTCTCTGGAAGAGCTATTTCTTTCTTCACTTTTTGTAAATGAAGGAGCCTGTTATTCAGTTTCAACCAGAATTGACATGGATCCAGCCCAACAGATGAGGAGAGGATTTAGGAGAAGGGAAAAGAAGAAATTTGCTGGGATGCCCAAAAGGAGCCTGTAACAAATCAGGATTCACTAGTTGTTCTTCCCGAAGAACAGCTTTTCTTTTTTTTTTTTTTTCTGAAGTGATCTGGGGCCTCCCCTAGCCTTGAATCATATCTACATACTTGTCTGACAATAAGCGCTTTCTGTTTACTACAGCATCAGAGCCAAGATAGTTAAGGACAAGAAAATTGGATTCTATTCTTCCTTGTGAGTCACTAGTAAAAATGCCAGCTATGTGACTGTACAATCTTTATTATCAAAGATAATATAAGAGGAAGAAAACAACCACATTTTCACATTCCAGGCCATGTATGCACTTCTGGAAGCTGGAAAGTTTCTCTCCAGAGCCATAAACTGAACACATTTGTACATATGGGATACAAATGGAATAAAATCCTCAGTGTCTTTTCTTTCCCTGACACTTGAAAATGCATGAAGTAGAACATTTAGCTATGCATATTAATGGCCGGACTGAACAGTGCTTTGGTGCAGTATAATATTGGAATAATAGTCTACCTTAATAGCAACACGAAATGAGGACTATTGAAATAAGGGGGCTAGATGCCAGGTTAATATCAAGAGACTACACAGTACTAGTGCCACATGGCTTGGTCGACCACTGCAGACATTGAGTTTTGCTGGCAGGAGCATAGCAAGACTGGGCACTAAGATGGGACATTCCAAAGCTGAATCTGTTACTCTCTGAATGAATCATTACTTACAACTGGAAAGCTGTTAGAGAATAACTTAGCATCCATAGCTCATTAAAAGCATCTTCAAAGTGAATATTAATTACATCTTGGAAAATATCAGGTTTTCAACAGTTGGAATGACAAAGTAGGCTAATTCGGTGGGGAGACTTATCTTGCCCATCAGCAACCAGCCTTCCGCTTATGTTCCTTTGGACATCTCTTGCTTTACTTTCTTGTTGTTGCCAAGAAAACACTTCCATATTGCTGTACATACTGTACTGGACATTGCATGGCCATGTGCTGTTTACAGAATAAGAAAACCAGCCAATATCAAAGTAATTTTTCATACCTCTTGATTTTTTAAAAATAATTTAAAAGTTAGTTGTTTGTTCAGTTGTTGGGTTTGGGTTGGCAACACAGGAATTAGAGCTCTGCTGTGACAAATTGGGGATTATGTGACATTTCTTAAACAGGAGATCAGAGTAAATGATAAGACCAGATCCGTCTGGCCTTCAAAATATGTCATTTTATATTAATAATACTTATTTACCTCTGCTACATTATACTATGATATTTTGATCATGGGACATTGCTTCTATTTCACCCATGTACAATTATCCAGTGTGGCAATGGAGAACAAAGAGACTTGTAGAAAAAAAAAATATACTGTGGAATGATATTTACTATTTTGGGGGAAACTGCCTCAGAGGAGGCAGTATATATCATGAGTTAACCACAGTTCTTGTGGTTTGCAGCTTAGATGGGATCATGTCTAGGCTGGCAGCAAAATGCAGGGCAGAGACTGTTGAAAAGAAATTTTATTTTGTAGGCTCTCAGAGAAGAGACTTAGAAATTTCTTCAATGTTTTTGATCTATTTTATGATTTATAAAAATAGGGTAATATATGCATTTGGCTCCATTTCTTTCACAGCTTCTCCTGCTCTCCTCTTCTTCATGGCAAGATGTTAGGACACCCTTTGTCTAACCTTTTTTCATACAAACCAACACAGCCACAGAGACAAAAAATACAGGTTCATTACTAGTTTATAGCAAATGTAGATTTGTTTTTTATTAGTGCCTTTATTTCACAGATCCACAAGGAGAAAAAAAGTGAAGAGGAATGAAAGGGAAAAGTGCACTTTTCCTAACTCCTAACTGGAGACAACAGTGTTGCTGCTTTTACTCAGCTCCTATTTCTGTTGTACAGTCTGGATCCATCCTTGGTGGTAAAACTGCTCTGCTCTGCTTCATTCCAGACCTATCCCAGTGAGGAAGTGCAATTGCAAAGAGTCCACTGGGATACTGTAATATTTCTAGAGATTTCTGGCCACCAACAAGGTAAAAATAATTAAACCAACCAAAAAAGCCATGATCCAGTCTTGCCAAGGCCCCCTGAAGTTCCAGAATCCCTTGACAAGAAAGAGGTGTTATGAAGGTGATGGAGTAACAAGTTCAAATTTGCTAATTTGCAAGGCATGGTGTGAAACACATTCACCCCAGCACCTAACCCTTTTTAGTTAACAGGAGGCATATATTCCACCTAGAATAGGGTGGAATGTATCTTTTCTCATGCTAGCAATGACATAGTCCTTATGCACTCCTTAGGGTTTATTTCAGACAGCATTCTCAAGGATTCTTCTTCTTTCAGCCCTTCAGGGTAACTACATAAGTACTTTTAAGAAACAATGGTATTAAAGAGTCCCAAGCCTTAAATAGTTCCAGTTTGTTTGGCTTTTTTAAACAGTCTGACTAAGATAATATACAACTATTGCATTGTCCTGAATTGCTATGATAATGAAAGATGATAATTTTGCAGTGGAAATTTTCAAAGACATTTCCAAAGAAATATATGCATTTCATGTGTATTAGCATTTCTCTAATTTTCCTTTATGAAACTGTTTAAAATACTTTATAATTTCTCATTGACAACACCTTAGTTCAGCAGCATCAGCATACTTGAAAATCCATAAATTCTAGGGAGTACAGAAAACAGCTGTTTGATGCAGTCTGCCTCTTGACAGTCTGTCTCTGCTACCAAGGCACTTCTCTTCTTTCTTCCTGAGCCAAGGAGCCTATCCTGGACTCAATGCTTTTACCCCTGTTCAGAGAGAGAAAATGTGTCAGAGGCAAAGAGTAGTGTTTTCCACAAGTTACTCACACAGCCTAGGAGTGAACCATCTCCTCAGACAGCAGCAGGACAGCTGGGGACAATTAAGGGCAGCTCCTGCCCCAGGCATCAGCACCTCCCTGGGGGAGGGAACATGAGTCCTTGGGTGCACAGGGCTTCGTGGAAAAGCTCAGATGCTACAGGGCTGGGCTGCAGTGAACAGGAGATCAGCCCTGCTGTGGCATCTCTGGGGCAGGGATTGACTGGCTCTGGGGGTCTGACATGGCATCCTGGGGCATGGTCAAGTGGGGGACAGTCTGGGGGTGCTGGTCTGGGACACAGTGCTGATTATGTCCTCAGGGCCCTGGAACCCTCTCAGGGAACGGAGAGAAACCACCCTAATAGCAGCTGCACGGAAAAAACCAAGGAGTGCAGTCACTAATTCCAGTATATTTAAATCAATGAACCAGGTAATTTGTACCTAAATAGAAAGAAGATCTCATAATAAACAATAAACTATTATTAAAGAGAAATGTATTCCCAATGTGGTTTTGTTCTTGCATTTTAATAACATGAAAATGCAAGTGAGGTGTACAAAAGGAAGCTGACTCAATTTTCTTGCTGACGAGACTTTTCAAATAATATGGTTGTGGTTGATAACCTATCAGTAAAAGAAATGTTTCTACTCATCACAGCTGTTTTTTGGGATTTTTTTTCAGCAGTTTCTTAACTTGCACAATGAAGCTGTTCATTAAAAAGCAAATCAACAACAATGAAAAACACTCATCAGCCCAAAACAGTAGAAATAGTTTTAAAATCATGGTGCTACATTGAGAATGTGAGCTCTTTTGAGATATGTGATGCTGCTGTTTCTCTGAAACTGCACAAGTTCAAAACTAGTTTCACTCAATTTAACTTCCCATTGATCCTTTGGAATTACAGATATTAAACACTTGGTTTCACAACAAACTTAATGAACAATTCTTAGTCTCTTTATGCACAACCACTGAAAATGCATGGACCAGTTGGAATCAGAGATTACAGCAATGTCCCATTGGTCTGCAATTTCCTGGCAGCTGAGAGTCATTGCCTGGATATATATAATGACTTGTGCTGCAAGTTTTTCTCCCGAGAGTTGAATCTAAATGGGAAAATCCTGGCTTCAGAGGATAAACCTACTGAAATAAATAATTCTATTTCTGTGGGATGTGTAAAGCTGTAAAGAGGAGTTAAGTCCAGAGGACAGGCATTTATGTTAAGACCTTTGGGTAGATTTATGCTCTGAAGAAGAAAAAAAAGATGAAATGGAAGATTTAAAGAGGTGAGATTGAATGTGTGCACAGAGTGAAAGAAAGAGAGGTCCAGGCAGTATGCTGATGATTTCTATTAAGCTAGAAATTTCTGTGATCCTTTCCTTGAGTCCAAGACTATGTCCCAGCTCACAATATACCCAAACTATTGAACCCTTAAGCCAAATGTCTGTGGCCACTGCTGTGATCAGAGTACTGTGAGGATCAGGATCAGCTCATGGCTTGAGGGGTATACTGTTTGCTGGATAAAAACTGGCTGGATGGCCAAGCCCAAAGAGCGGTGGTGAGTGGTGTAACATTCCATTGGCAACTGGTCACCAGTGGTGTTCTGTAGAGCTTGGAACTGGAAACTGTCCTGTTCAAATTCTTTGTCAATGATCTGGAAAAGGGGATCCAGGGCACCTCAGTCAGCTTGCAGGTGGCCAAAGTTGGGTGCAAGTGTTGATTTGCTGAAGGGTATGAAGGCTCTGCAGAGGGTCCTGGACAAGCTGGGTTGATGGGTCAAGGCCAGCAGCATGAATTTCAAGACAAACTGCTGGGTCCTTGGGTCACAATATCTCCCTCCAGCACTACAGACTTGCAGATTATTGTCTGGAAAGCTGTCTGGTAGAAAAGGGTCTGGGGAGTGCTGGTTTAGAGCCAACTGAACATGAGCCAGTGTGTGCCCAGGTGGCCAAGAAGGCCAATGGCATCCTGGCGTGTATCAGCAATACTGTGGCCAGCAGGACCAGGGCAGGGATTGTCCCTGTGCTGTCCCCCTGTACTCAGCACTGGTGAGGCCACACTTTGAGTCCTGTGTCCAGTTCTGGGCCCCTCACTGCAAGAAGGACATTGAAGGGCTGGAGCATGTCCAGGGAAGGGCAACGGAGCTGGGGCAGGGTCTAAGAGTAAGTTTGTCCAGGGAAGGCTGAGGGAGCTGGGGTTGTTTAGCCTGGAGAAAAGGAGGCTCAGAGGAGACCTTATCACTCTCTAGAACTGCCTGCAAGGGGGTTGTAGCCAGGTTTGGTCTCTTCTCCCAGGTAACAAGTGGCAGGACAAGAGGAAATGAGCTCAGTTTCTTCCGGGGAAGGCTTAGGTTGGATATTAGGAAACATTTCTTCACAGAAAGAGTGGCCAAACATTGGAACAACTGATGAAAGAAGTGCACTAATTAATTTTAAATACCTGGAGGTATTTAAAAGACAAGCAGATGTGGCACTTGGGGACATGGTTTAGTGGTGGACTTTTCAGCATTAGTTTAACAGTTGGACTCAGCAATCTTAGAGGTTGTTTCCAATCTAAATGATTTTTTGATTCCCACTCATGTCTGATATGGAGTGTGGATGAAAATGAGCTGCAGCTGAGGTGCTTCCACCCTTCTTCCACAAAATGAGTGTCTGACTGACCCCAGAGCCCAGTTGCAAGAAAGCTCTTCCTTTTCTCTGTTTCTAAGAGGCAGTACAGACAGCTCAGAAATGTATTACTAGTAACTGTCTTTTACCGAAAATTTTACTAGGCATAAGAAACTCCTCTCTGCACCACCTACCTCTCCTAAGGTCAGGTCCTTTCAGAGAGAAACATTTAACAAACAGGCACCTGATCTTAAATGTGAGAACCTAGTTCTACAGACGAAGTTGATCATTACGCAGGGCAGTCTGCTGAAGAAGATGTTCCAGTTTTGGCACGGATCCATTAAACATAGAATATTCATCATAGAAATGGAAATGTCAGCTGAGTATTCTGGTATACCAATGTGGTTTTATGATTACACTGCAGGAGGACAACAGTGTAAGGCATGAGCTGTCAAAGCTCTCCTGGGTCCTGGGTGTGTATGTGGGTTACCTAAAGCCCTGCTGATGAAGTACCATTTCAGATTCTGTTGGCAGTATTGGACTACCTCGCTTAAACCTTGTTTCCACAGCTTAAATGTGACCAAGAAAAGAGGAATACTTTGTATTTAGAGGTAATCTTTTTCTATTTAAAAAATAAAAAAAGGAGTCAGTCATATTAGTCTAGATTAAATGATCTAAACTGCTTTGAAATGGTCTAGCAAAACTGTAAAATTTGAGAGGAACCAAATAGCAGAAGATCATGATATAGCAGAACAAATCGTCACAAAAAGCCACCAAAGTCCCATCTCTGGAGGTTTTGAAAGACAATTCAGAAAAACAATTTTCAGGAACAGTTCAGGTATATCTGCTCATGTTTTCATATAGAGGGAAGTCTAGATAATATCTCAAATATCTAGATAATATCTCAAAAAAATATCTCGAGATATTTTTTACCCCTGTGTTCTACAATTCCAGTAACTGGTTGCTGGCAGAATAGTATGATACCTGTGTTGTCTGCTATTGCCTTCAATATAAGTAAAAATATCTGCATTGGGGGAAAATACATTACCTCAACTTATCTGACTGATAAAAGTAAGTTTATTTCTGTGAGGTTCCTCGGGTTTCTTTGTGTAATTGTTGCTACTAAGTCACTTGTGTGTACTGTGAGTCAATTGTGCTATAAAGGAAATGTTAATATTACACATTCACTACAGAAGTCCAGGTTCCACAATGAACTTTCTCTGGTGAATGTGTAATTTAATAAACCTGTGATGACATCTGTAGTTTCCTTCATTGTAGAGGATGAAGGTTAGTGGCAGAAGATTGTGCTTTCAGAGCTCACTGGATGACGAGGAACTAAAATTCATAGATAATTTAAATAAAGACCTGTAGTGATCATCTAAAAGAGTATTTATCCCAATTTAAGATAATGTAACTGCACCTAGAATCTTATAGAAAATATACACACAGATCCTAAACATTAGGGACAGCATTTCTAGCACGATGTCATGATATATCCTTAATTTATACTTCTGGTAAACTTAGCTCAAGACAGGACTAAAATTATTTGGACAGAAACATCATGGTGCTTTCTTCAAGCAGTTCTACTTAAATGAGAGTGGCATTTGTGGATTTTGTTACACCTTAACTGCTATGAATAAAAAGAGCTGGGGTTAAAATAGGCTCAAGGGGCAGCTGATTAGGAGACTATCTTTTTTTTAAAGAAGAACCTCTGATCAGAGAGCAGAGTGAGTTAGCAGTGATCCCTCCTACCTGCACAAGCTGAAAGGGGACTCAGCTGCATTTATTATTCCAAAATAGCAGGTGCACCAACACCAACTAGAGAATACCTAGTATATGTACGGCTTTTCATGTACTTTTTGTATAAAGAACAGATTGCCTTTATTGCTCCTGACCTTACATTTCTTTGTCAAACATATCAATCACTCTCCCTAACCTTTAATAGGAAAGGCTAAAGTTGTTTACTGCAGCAGTTCCTATTCACCACAAGGACACCACCTCCATTCTGAACCAGGCATATTTGCATACCTACCACTGATTATCCAAAAAGATTGCTTCTTCTCCTAAAATATTTGTCCATTTTGTACATTTTTTTTCCCAAGGAGGTCATTCATTGCCAGTGAGGTTAAATCTAAAAGTCAGCAGTATTTGGCAGAGATTTATGTGGGAATAGATATGAGTCTGTACAGCTCTCAGACTGATTAAATAAAGAATGTCATGGGAGTAGTATGATAGTATATGCATACTCCAGTAAATGAAAGTAATGCATTAGAATGCAGCTTTAGGGTCTAATTTAAAAACATAATTCAGACACAGGCAGAAGCCTTTAAAATATTGGCAGATGTCTTCATACTGTATTTCATATAGAGGACAAAGTGGATTAAAGATAAATGTAATCCAAATAATGGTGCTGTTTCATTTATTTTTTCACTTATGTTTTATTTCTTTTAAAGAAATTCAATTTGTAGAGGATTGTTTTCTGCGTTTTCATATTTTTATGCAGATCCGCTTAAAAATATGAGTGGGGGAAAAACCCCATTCATTACAAATTGCTGCTTTTCCTGAGACAGCCTATGGTAACTCACAGTTTTTACTCAGCCTAGGTGAAATAAATACTGTTGTTAAAAGGAGCATTTCAATAAGCAGGAGCTTTGATTCCCCTCTTTCTGTCTGCCATCCCCTTTCAATCTCATTATATGTCAAGGTGATTAGGCTTAAATGGTTATTCTCACTTAGGATTCTCAACTTTTATTGTAGCCCATTGCTGAAGGACAGACAGGCTATTATTATCTCTGCTCCATGTTATATTTTTCCCTAGTGACATTCTATCAGGTTGGTGCTTTTACAATTTTTTTTTTATTCCACCTTCCAAGCACTTCTTTAGAAGTCAGGAGAAAATGAATGAAAATTCAAATGTGACTCAAGCATATTGTTAAATAAAGTGAAAGATTTGGGAAAAGTTAGCTGGGGGTTGTGACACATGTTTATGTTCTCCTGTGTCTGAATAGGCAGACAATTGATCCTGAGCGGAGACTTTCTAATTTTCTCACTCATTTAAATGCTTTTGATGGATGGCTTTGATTTTCACTTGAACATTGCAGCATCCCCTTCACTGAGCATTTTTTCTACATCCAGAATTGTGAGGGGATGTGAGGGAAAGCAATCTGCATTTGTTTTGAGCTTCAAACTGTTGAACATGGTGAGTACAAATGTAATGTTAAATCAGTATTGACTCTATTCAGAATTTCAATTCCACTTTGTGTTTGTCCAATCCCTTTAATATCAGTCTTTCCGTTAAAATCATGGGGAATCTCTGAATCTCTTAGATGGAAATAGAACTGGATTCTCCCAGCTTTTCACACTCACTGCACAAGTGACTGGCTCGATTTTTGAAGGTAATGAACACTTTGGGCTTTCTTGGGATGTAATTCAGCTGCCAATGCTCTCTATTTCAAAAGAATAAACCCACAGCTAATTTACAACTTAATTTTTGCACACAAGCGAAGACATTTTTTCTTTGAGGAAAGTTTGCTAATGCTGTTTAAGCAACACCCTTCATATTCATTGCCCCTTATCAAGTCAGAGTGGTCTTGGAGGCACACCAGCAGTCAGTGATACCAACCCTGGTAAACCATGGGAGATGGGAATTGCACCCATTGTTTCATGGCTTTGTTCAGAGGACTTCAGTATTTACTATAAATGCTAACTAGTGAAATCTTAGAACTCACTGCAAATACTGTCAAACACCATTCTTGACCATTGTTCCTTATCAAGCTGATACAAAGCATACTTGACAAAATATCCAGGGGAGAGGAGATGCAAAATTGGACATAACCTGTCAAAATTTGCTATAATTTGGACCCAAAAATGGCAACCATATTTTGAATTGTGAGGCAAACTAAACTTTGAAGTTATTTTCTCATTCAGAAAAGAATATCTCTTTTCTAGATCTGTTTAAATAAAGACAGCCTGGGATTTTTAGAAAGTAAATCCCAACTCAGGAAGAAATTTGGATGTTAAAGAAGAAAATTCTGCTTGAAGGTTTCTGCTGCCTGTTCTGCAGAAGGTCCAGCAGAGAGCTCTTTGAATCTGAAACTCCTGGAAATGTTGAGTGGCAGGAAATTTGTAAGCCCTTTTCTCTAATCTTTTGCCTGAAGCAGAACTTTTGCTACATAGATCAGATTAGTCATGGCCTTGTCAAGCAGACCCTCGTCAAGCAGAGGTTCTGAAAACCTCCAGAACAGAGAACTGATCCATCATGAACTTAATAATTAAATGTCCATTAAGATAGGTACATTTGTTTAGCTGAGTTGACTGTTTTTACAGTTCCAAATAACCAGGAACAAACCATAAACCTTAGGCCAAAGATGCAGAGCGTTTGTGTCTCAGACTCGATGTAAGGAAGATGTTACCTTGGGGGTGGGTGAAAGACTGGCATGGGTTTCCCAGAGAGGTGGTAGATGTGCCATCCCTGGAATCATCCAAAGTCCTCTTGGACTTGGCTCTGAGCGACGGGATCTAGTGGGAGGTGACCAGGCTCATGGCAGGGGGATGGGAATAGATGGTTTAAAAGGTCACTTCCAACCCAAATTATGCTATGATTCTACAATGTTTGGGCTGACTGGCACTGTGGCTGCTTCCCTCCTTCAGCTGTATAAGTCACTACAGTGTGACAGCCTGAAAGAGACTCGTACAGATCTGCCACTTGAATTTAAGGAGGTGACCTCTATGTAGCCCTGTTGAATGTTTGAAAGTAACTAAAAGACAGCACATTGATGAAACTGTTAGGGTGTGCATTTTTAAAAAATATATATATATATCCTACCATGTATTTATGTAATACTGGTGTGTATATATATACACATAAAAAGTTCTATATATATCAAGTTATATATACATAATTATATATAGGTATATATATATATACACTC